>PVKP010034145.1:0-24455 GCA_004027715.1 Plecturocebus donacophilus | reverse complement strand
GCCCAGGTCCCTTCCCTCCTCATGCACTCATCTTCCAAGCATCTGAGGACCTCTCACCGACTGGCATTTTCTTCTGCATGTATTGGTCTCCCTGGGATCTTCCCTTGCCCCACAGGTCTTTGCACTGGTCACGGGTAACCCAGAGTCTGGCCTCTCTGGTTAGATGTGAACTCCCCACATGCGGGAGGAGAACATCTTCTTTCTTAACATTTGTGGAGTGCAAGCCTTGTACACGCTACTGGCTGAGTTCAGGGAACATTGATTTGTATGTTATCAGAGACCAAAGAGGCAGGCATTAGAGGGCCCAAAGCTTTCAAAACACTTTGAGTGTGGCTCTTAGGCGCACTGGTGGAGTTACAAGGAACATGTACCCATGGCACACTCCTTCCCTAAAACCCCACTCCCAAACTCAGGGCTCAGCCCCCACCTTGCCCGAAATCCAGGCGCCCCCTTGTGGAAGAACGTCTTCTGCTGGGAGAGGCCAAGCACACACTCCTCGCCTGCAAACCTTACACGTTGCCCCTTGCAAAAAACCCTTCCCAGCATTAGAGAGTAGATTTGCTCTGCTTTTAGAAACATGTAATAGGTAATGATGCATAGGTTTTATTTCCAGATAAGAAAACTGTGCCTACTCATGTCATAAAATTTAGCAAGTGAGGCAAATTATTAAAGAGATCCCATTTTAAAAAGTCACCACAATCCTACCTTCCGTAGACAGCCACAGCTGACATTTTGGTGTTTTATCCTAATCCTTTTCTATGAAAAGATATGAAATAGGTAAAGAATCTACGTATGGGTATACATAACTTACAAGTTAAAATATACATTTGGTGGCTGAGGCCATGTCTCCTCCAGACAGTGGCTGAGCCCTCGGGCCTTGAACGCCCCTTGCCCTACTCGGCCCGAAGCCCACCCTCCCCTCACCCCTTGTGGCTCCGGCTTCCCTATCCTGCGCTAGTTTTGTTTTTCTGAACACTTACCACCTTTCCGCTCTACAATCTCCTTATGTATTGTGTTTACTGTTCGCTCTCCATTGCCCCTCAACACGAGCACCAGGAAGGCAGGATCCTGGCCAGTTTCATTCAGTGACGCATCCCAAACACCTAGAACAGCTCGAAGCACGCAGTAGGTACTAAATAAGCACTTGTGAGAAGGTGAGTTAGGATTATATAAATCTTCTATTTTGCATCATTAAAAATTATTTGTAAACCTATGTCATCAACAACAGTGTATAATATTCCATCCTTTGGTGGCATCATGATTTTATCATTCGCTGCTTGACTATAATTTTGCGTATTAATCTCAATATCCATCACGTATCTACCTACCTACCATCTACCTCTCTACAATCCTAGCTCTGACCAGCGAAAAGGCCTACATATGTACAGGGCTGATAAATCCTCATTTCTCATTTTAAAAAATCCCTCTAATAATCGATCTTAAAACCTCATTTCTCATTCTCTGTGGCATTTTCTTTCTAGCTACGTTCTCCTGGAAACCTGATCAAGGTGGAACGTCGGCTGTGTTACCAGGCAACAATGCTCACGGTAAAAATGATCCACTGCCTCTGGACAGTGAGGGCCGTGAATGAATCATAAGTACCTGGTGGGAAGCTGTGGCTCTGGAGTTGAGTATTGACTCTTGGAACTGGGCATGCCCCTTGAAAAGACGAGGAAGCTATACCCATGAGACCATTACTAGAAATATCAGTTTCTCATTGGAATAGAAGGCTTTAATTTGCTGTTTGTGTGAAATTTCAGTGTATCTAGGGATCCTGTATTTCTTTGTTTTTTTTGAGACAGACTCTTGCTGTCACCAAGACTGGAGTGCAGTGGCTTCAGTTCACACAGCCTCCGCCTCCCGGGTTCAAGCGATTCTCCTGCCTCAGCCTCCCGAGTAGCTGGGATTACAGGCCTGTGCCACCATGCCCAGCTGATTTTTGTATTTTTAGTAAAGATGAGGTTTCACTGTGTTGGTCAGGCTGGTCTCGAACTCCTGACTTTGTGATCCGCCCACCTCAGCCTCCCAAAGTGCTGGGATTACAGGCGTGAGCCACTGCGCCTGGCCCAGGTATCCTGTATTTTATCTGGCAGCCTTACTTGGGGGAAAGGAGCTAGAGAGACTCCTGCCATTAAGCAGCTGGCGTGCTGTTTCATGCCTTTATTTCCTTATTTTAAATGAAGTTAGGCTTGGGCATGGTGGCTCACGCCTGTAATCCCAGCACTTTGGGAGGCTAAAGCAGGTAGATCACCTGAGGTCAGTAGTTCCAGACCAGCCTGGCCAGCATGGTGAAACCCTGCCTTTACTAAAAAAAAAATCAGCTGGGCATGGTGGTGGATGCCTGTAATCCCAGTATTCTGGAGGCTGAGGCAGGAGAATCACTGAACCCGGGAGGTGGAGTTTGCAGTGAGCCGAGATTGTGCCATTGCACTCCAGCCTGGGCAACAAGAGCGAAACTCCATCTCAAAATGAATAAAGTCAGTGCCAAGCATGTCCTGTTATAGTCATGAGAGTCCAAGTGTCTAACAGCCAATGAGAAGAACTCCAAAGTGGGCATCGTAACCCAGAAATAGTGACTATCTTAGGAACAGCAGCACCCCAAGAACCCAGATTATGCTCTGTAAGTACTATTTTCCGTTGAAAGGAAACAGCCGATTCTAGTCTCGGGGAGCAAAGGTACAGGATTAACTTGGACATCCTGTCATACCAAAAAGCAAGGAACATATTGAAGACCACTGTGCTCACGTCAGAGGACTGAGGTGCTTGCCTGGAGGGGCTGAGCTTCACTCGTAGGAAGTCATGGGGAGTGAGTGTGGGTAGAGATGTAACAAGACAGGCTGTAAATTGATGATGCTTTAAGCTGGGTGTTGGGTATTTGAGGGATTCACTATGTTATTTTCTCTAAGTTTGCGTTTTTGAAATGGTTCATAATAAAAGTCTAAAAATATTAAAAGAAAAAGTGGCTGTACCAATTTCCATTCCCTTCAGCAGAGGTGTAAAATCGTAATGATAATTTTAGATGGCTATGTGAACTTGAAGTATTGAGTCATTTATACAGCCTATATTTTATATATTTAAATATATATACATATATATAAATTTAGACAGAGTCTTGCTCTGTCACTCAGGCTGGAGTGATGTGGTGCAATCTCGGCTCACTGCAAGCTCCGCCTCCCGGGTTCAAGCAATTCTCCTGCCCCAGCCTCCCGAGTAGCTGGGACTACAGGCATCCGCCACCACACCCGGCTACATTTTATATTTTTAGTAGAGATGGGATTTCACCATGTTGCTCAGGCTGGTCTTGAATTCCTGACCTCAAGTGATCCACCTGCCTTGGCCTCCCAAAGTGTTGGGATTACAGGCATGAGCCACTGCACCAGGCCTGTATTTTAAATATATTTTACAGATATGTTGTTATATAAGCTGGGAATTTGAAACGTCTGGGTATAAAGAAGAATGAGTTGTAAAAAAGAATTACAAGGACCCAATTGTACATATGTATAAATGAATAAATAATTGGAATCTCTGGCTTCAACAGAGGAAGAGTTCAGATTGAAAGATAATTTAAATTCTGCTCAAAGGAGGAAGCACACCAGCAATCTCGAGATGCCAACGTGCCTCTAAGCTCCATCGTTCTCTCCTACAGGAGCAGAAAAGCAGCAAACCAAGCATGCTGGGTCCCCAGAAGACCAATGCTGTGAGTCTAGAGACAAAGGCAGCCTTTCTGCCACTGCACATCCAGGGCTCCTGGGAACCGCTCAGTGCTCTACCTCACTGCAGGCAACAGCCTAGGGTGCATTACCCATCGCACACAGAGAGCCAGAGTTACTTGGAATTTCTGTGTGAGAGCTGCTTCTCATCTCTGCAGCTCCCGGCAGCAGGTCGCACTGGAAGAGCAGGGCTGGGTGTCAGTGCCCCTCATCAGGCAGCATAGATGCCTGGCATGACCCAGGCTGGGGCCCAGACCGTACCAGGTAACGAGGCTGCATTTAGCCCATGGGATACTTCCTCCCTCCCTACATTGCCTCTATCTTTTGGCCGATTTTGAAAATCCAGCCCACCACCCCTCCCACCTCCCAGTGGAGCCAGCTGTGAGCCTCGGCAGAAGGGTCTTGGTAACTGCAGGCCTCCCAGGGCAATTGCCGACCTTGAGGCTTTGCTGGTACTGGAAAGCAGCTCTAAAAACATAAATAGCTGTGGTAAAGACTGCACTTGTGAGAGACGTCAAACCACACAATACCCAACTTCTCTCCCTCCTGACAGATTTTTTTTTGAGATGGAGTCTCACTGTGTGACACTCTTTTCTCAGTTTCCCCCCCTCAGAGATGACATGATTGCACACATGACATCCATCAGCTCAAAGCTCTCATCCCCAGATAAACACTGAATTCAGCCAAACATTGGTCAACCACCTACTCCCAGCAGAAATGTATGTTAGGAAGATATTTGGCTGCAAGTAACAGAAGAAAAGAAAAATCAACCTGCCTAGAGCCTTATTAAAAATTAATCTCATCAAAAGAAGAGATTCATTTTTCTTATGTAGCAAAAATTCGGGAGACATGCAGCTTCTGGGGTTAGCTCAATGACTAAAAAATATACATATCAGGGAAAATTTCTGTGATGATTTTGCCTTTCCCTTATGGGTTCAAGGTAACTATTACAGTTACATATTCATACTATATATCTGTTACTATTACATTTATTACATACTATTACACTCAAGACCAGGCAGTGGTGTGATCTCAGCTCACTGCAACCTCCACCTGTCAGGTTCGAGTGATTCTCCCGCTTCGGCCTCCCAAGTAGCTGGGATTACAGGCATCCATGATCACGCCCTGCTACTTTTTGTGTTTTTGTAGAGATGGGGTTTCACCATGTTGGCCAGGCTGGTCTTGAACTCTTGACCTCAGGTGATCCACCCACCTCAGCCTCCCAAAGTGCTGGGATTACAGGTGTGAGCCACCATGCCCAGACTTGACAAATGATTCTGAGAAATGCTCTTCTCCCCTTGAATAGATGGTCTGTCTCCACTGGAGCAAAGTCTAGTTTCTAAAGGTACATGAATGGCACAATCCTGTGGGTGGCGGGTAATGGCCTTCATCTCTCTCTCTATTTATTTATTTATTTTTGAGTCAGAGTCTCACTCTGTTGCCAGGCTGGAGTGCAGTGGTGCAATATTGGCTCACTGCAACCTCTGCCTCCCGGGTTCAAGAGATTCCCCTGCCTCAGCCTTTCTAGTAGCTAGGACTACAAGGCATGCACCACCATGCCTGGCTAATTATTTTATTTTATTTTATTTTAGTAGAGACAGGGTTTCACCATGTTGGCCAGGATGGTCTCGATCTCCTGACCTCATGATCCACCCATCTCGGCCTCCCAAAGTACTGGGATTACAGGCATGAGCCACTGCGCCCGGACGGTCCTTATCTCTCTTTATCTGACCTGATTTTTCAGTAGGAAACCAACTTCTTAGCCAGATTGGGCCTTTTCTGAATGTGCAATTGGTGCTAAATACATATCTTTTAAATCAAATTTACTCTGGCTCTAGCTGCTTGATTTTTTGGGGCAATGAAAACATATAATTACAATCATGCTGAACTGCGTTTGTTTCTAGAAAGCTTCAGTGTTTGATCTTCAGAATAAAATAAACTTTATATTTTATGCATTCTTTTGCTCCATGAAAACATTCATTCCAGGATGATCTACCTCAGGAGCACAGATTACAGGGTGATTATTACTTTGGTTCAACATATGTAACAGGGAAGCAGCACACATGGATACAACTGTGCCTGAGAGAGGACCTCTGCCAGCCCCCATAGGTCTTTTCTCTCTCTTTCTGCTTTAACAGATGCCTCTCCTTGTTGTCCAAATACCATAAAACTCTGAGTTTCTAAAGGGAAAACAGGGCACTGAGTGAGGTGAGGTTTCAGGTGCTCTCATTGCCATGATGTGGACATTTTCTCAGTCTCCCCAAGGTCCTCTGGTATCTTCATTTGCTTGCTTTAAAGAAAAGTTCTTCTTCATTTTCCTAATCCCTTTCTACAGACGTTCTGAAGACACCAAGAGAGACCTGGGACACTCTTTTCTCAATTTTTCCCCCTCAGAGATGACACGATTGCACACACGACATCCATGAGCTCAAAGCTCTCATCCCCAGATAAACATTGAATTCTGGCAAACATTGGTCAACCAGCTACTCCCAGCAGAAGTGTATGTTAGGTTAAATGAAAGTTGCCAGGAAAACGTTAAAAAAAAAGAAAGAAAGAAAGAAAAAAGAAATGAATGTTAGGAAGATATTTGGCTGCAAGTAACAGAAAAAAATAATCAGCCTGCCTAGAGCCTTATTAAAAATGAATCTCATCAAAAAAAGAGATTCATTCTTCTTATGTAGCAAAAATTCAGGAGACACACAGCTTCCAGTGTTGGTTCAGTGGCTAAAAAAAATATACATATCAGGGATAATATCTGTGATTATTTTACCTTTCCTTTATGGGTTCAAGGTAACACAGTTACATATTCATACTACATATCTGTTACTATCATATTTTCATCCATATGAATCTATATTCAAGGCAAGGAGAAAAAAGATAGGATCATGCTGGTATCGTCTGTCTATGTTAAGAAGCAAAAGACTTTCCAGAACCTCCCAACAGACTTTTGCTAACATATAATTGGCCAGAATGTGTCACATGGCTACATCTAGTCCCAAAGGTAGCTGAGAATGCAACTATTTACCTTTTCTAATTCAAAATGTAGAGTCAAGGAGAGAAGGAAGTTGGGAATGGGTTCAGGGCAGCCAAACCATGGTGTCTGCAGAGTGAGATCCTTCCAACTTTGTTTTGAGTTTCTTATTGGAATTTAACATGTGCTTTACAGATGGTCTGGTGAGGTCAAACTCAGATTTCCTAACCCTCTGCCTACTTCATCATCTCTTCCTAGCTTCCTACCACCTATTAGTTAGCCCTTTCCTGCCTCCTGTTAAAGAGTTAACAACTATAGACTCATCCTGACTAATAGAGCAGGAAGATTTTTGGCTCCAGAAAATAAGTCACTATGTCCAAACTCCAAAGATGGCTTGCTTTGCAATCTTGGGTTAATTATTTAAAATTTGAGGCTTGATTTTCTCACCTGTAACATATTTCTTATTATTTCTGACTGCACAGGGCTATTGAGAAAATTAGCTGAAATAGGTATACATGAAATTTTCTGGTAAAGCACCTGGTCCATATAGGCTCTCCATGGATGTTTGTTGCATAAATAAATGGAACTCTGTTAATGACACTGTCCCTATAAACTTTATACAATTATTCAGGGAATAAGGGAGAGGAATAAATAAAAATAAACCATGCTTGCAGCACATTCAGCATTAATTATTCAGTCAGTTTGCTCTCTGACCTGCTTCCTCATAGTTGTTTGGTACTTGTTGTACTATAATCACATAAACCCTAGATTATAGTTCCCTTTAACTGCTCTATAGATAACAACTTGAACGTTATGAACTATTAAGTTTTCCCTTTGATTTATTCTTTCAGGTTCTGCATGCCAGTTAAACTAGTGATCAGCTGGTCTGAGGGCTCCCACAAGGAGTTGACTCTAAGAACACAGTTTCCACATTCTGATGATTTTCATACCCCTTACCTCGACCAACCAACAACAATTTTCTAGCCCCTTGCCCTTCACAGTTCTTTAAAAACTCCAGTCCACAACTCCTCAGAGAGATGGATTTGAGGATCTCCTCCAATCTCCTTGCTCATCCACCCTGCAATCAGAAAAGTCTTTCTCTACTGCAAACCTTGCCATCTTGGTGTGTTACTGCATAGGAGGCACACAAAACTGTTGGTCCTGTAACAGTATACATCTATTGGCTTGGGATGCCAGCATTCCTTACCTACTTCTGGTAACATCACCTCTTTCTGATAGAGAATCCTCTGACATCTTTTGGTCTTCAAAAGGCCTCACAATCACAGTACTCACCACCCCCAGGCCAAAGGGTGAACACGTGATTTTACTGACCAATCACATTGCCCCATCTCCTTGGCTACAGATTTTGAATAAATAAAGGCTCACAAAACAGCTTTGTGTGCCTGCCATGCAGTAACAGACCAATACACCAAGACAGCAAGGTTTGCAGCAGAGAAAGACTTTAATGATTGCAGGGTGGCTGAGCAAGGAGATGGGAGAAGACCCTCAAATCCATCTCTTTGAGGAATTCAGGGCTGAAGTTTTTAAGAGAATTGTGAAGGGCAAGGGGCTAGAAAACTGTGATTGTTGGTTGGTCACAGTAAGGGGTATGAAAATCAACAGAACGTGGAAACTGCGTTCTTTGAGTCAACTCCTTGTGGGATCGTTCAGACCAGCTGTCACTAGTTTCACTGGTATGTAGAACCTGAGAGACTATATCAAAGGAAAACTTAATGTTTCACAATGTTCAAGTTGTTATCTGCAATAGAGCAGTTAAGGGAAACTGTCTCCTTGGGACAAGTAAGACCAATGAGAGACCCTCTCTAAAAATCTTTACTTGTATATACTGAGATATATTTTCCTTGGCCTTTGGTTTTTTGGAACGATGTGACTCTGAGGCTGTGTGTAGCTATGATATTCCCGTTTTCAGTCACCACTATCACCGATTTCTTAATGCATGTTTGTGTGTTGAATGGGGGCAAAGACTGATAGACAATACATGACAAATACAGAAGAACGGGGGCTTATGGGAGATTGTCTGCTCAAGATAAGTGATCAACGAGAAGGGCCAAACTCTCTTCCAAGGGCAATTAAGGGACTCAATGTAGGTAAGGGCAAAAAACTGCATTGAGTAAGATGCATATGTCTGGCATTTTAAGTCAAAGTTTAATTCTAGTGAAGATTTAAAACAAATGCCTGGATGATTTCAACGATGGATCCAATATAAGTTCATTGTCAGTGGTATATAGAGAATGCATCAGCCTAAGTATATATAGTCCTCCCTCCCCACACACAGGGGATTGATTCTAGGACAGCTGCTAATCAAATCCTTCAGTTGTCCCCGCAGAACCCTGTATATGAAAAGCCAGGCCCTCCGTGTATGTAGGTTTGGCATCTCATGAATACTGTATTTTCTATCCCCCCGCCTTTTTTTTTTTTTTTTTGAGACAGGGTCTCACCTTGTTGTCCAGGCTGGAGTGCAGTGGTGTAATCTCAGCTCATGGCAACCTCTGTCTCCCAGGTTCAAGCATTTCTCCTGCCTTAGGCTCTTGAGTAGCTGAGATTACATGCATGCACTACACGCCCAGCTAATTTTTTGTGTTTTTAGTAGAGATGGGGTTTCGCCATGTTGGCCAGGCTGGTTTCAAACTCTTGAGCTCAAGTGATCTGCCCTACTTGGCCTCCCCCACAGTGCTGGGATTATAGGCCACTATGCCTGGCCTCTATCCCTATTTGGTTGAAAAAAATTCTGTACAGAAGTGAACCCACAAAGTTCAAACCCATGTTGTTCAACGATCAACTGTACATATATCTGTTTATTTGAGAAAGTGCAATTGTAATTTATTGAACCTAAACAATGCAACTGGCCATCATGGAATGAATGGCGTGGATGCACTTTTCTTTTTGGGCTCCCTAGGACACCACATTCTTGGTTTTCCTCTTAACCTCATTGGTTGCTTCTTCCCGGTCTTCTTTGCTGGACTCTCTTCTTTTCTCTGATCTACTGAATTGCACAGCCTCCCAACAAGTCTCCCTGTTACTATTCTTGCTTCCTCAGCCCAAGATGGTTCTGTAAATCACAAATCTTTTCTTTTTTTTTTTTTGAGATTTTTGAGACAGAGTCTCACTCTGTTGCCCAAGCTGGAGTGCAATGGCATGATCTTGGCTCCCTACAAACTCCACAGCCTGGATTCAAGCGATTCTCTTGCCTCAGCTTCTGGAGTAGCTGGAACTACAGGTGCCCACCACCAAGCCCAGCTAATTTTTGCATTTTTAGTAGAGGTGAGGTTTCACCATGTTGGCCAGGCTGATTTCCAACTCCTGACCTCAAATGATCCACCCACCTCGGTCTCCCAAAGTGCTGGGATTATAGGTGTGAGCCACGGTGCTCAGCCTAAGTCAGAAATCTTTTATATTAATCCAAAACTGAACTTGATGTCCTCTCCCCATCCCAAACCTCTGCTTCCCTAGTGTTTTCCATCTCATAATGGCAACTACGTTCCTACAGCTGTCTTGGCCAAAATCCTTGTCATTTGGACTGTGGTCTCTTATTCATCAGAAAATCCTATCACTTCCAACTTCAAAATATATCTAGAATTTGAATGTGTATCACTGCTGTGATCATGGCCATGATCGTTCACTATCTGCATTATTATAATAGCCCCTCCTTACTAATCTGCTTCTGCCCTTGCCCATCATGCTCTATTCTCAAAGGACAATACTTAAAATTTAAGTCACATCAGGTGATCACTCTGCTCCAAACTCTGCATTAGTTCTCCCTTCCTCCTAGAGTGAGAGCCAGTCCTCAGCATAGTCCCGAGGGCTGTACATGATCTGCACCCTCATAGCCCCTTGCCTCTCTCACCTCAGCGACTGCCTTGTGCCTCTGGCTCATTCTGCTCCTGACCACACTGGCCATCAAGCCACTCCTCAACACGCCATGCATGCTTCTTTCTCCTGTCTGCCTGGAATATACTTCTCCCAGATATGTGCTTGGCTAAATCCATTCAAGTGTTTGTAAAAATCTCATCTTTTCAAGGACAACCCCTCCCTACCTACTCTCGATCCCCTTTACTCCACTTTTCTTTCCCTCCCTTTCACAGTACACACTATTTTCTGACATACTGTATTTACTAATTCCATCCACTGTCTGTCTTCTCCAGTTACAACATAGGTTTCATGAGGTCAAGGACATTTTTTTTATTTTTTAAAGAGATGGGGTCTCATTATGTTGCCACGGCTGGAGTGCAGCGGTATTCACCAGTGTAATCATAGTGTACTATAGTCTCAAATTCCTGGGCTCAAGTGATCTTCCTGCCTCAGCCTCCTGAGTACAGGTATACCACCACACCTGGCTGTTTGTTTTGATCTCAGATTTTCATAGGAGATTGAAAATGTCTTCCTCAGGAATTCTGACCCTCCCAAGGACCTTGGGATAATATCTTTTGAGATCTCCCAACACACAGCCTAGCGAGATCACCCTACCGGAAAGCATGCTCCTAAATACCCTTAAAGCTTTCAATGAGCATTTCATTTCAGGCCCTGCTCTTAGATACAGGCCAAGAATCTAAGGTAACATATCCAAGAAAAACCTCCAACATTAAAGAAACAAAGCAGAAAAAAGAAATTAATGATACCAAAGCGGGGGTTGAAGTATTTGGAATAAATGAAGACTATAAGGAGAAGTATATTTAATATCCACATAAAGATATTATGCATCCATGAAACAAAAGAAAAGGAATGTGTTATAAAAAATATTCAGAGAACAACAACAACAAAAAGAACTCTAAGAAGCTAATAAGTAATTTAAAAAAAGAGTTGGAAGATAAAGAAATCTAGCTAAAACAAAACAAAACAAAAAAAGCTCAAACTAAGAAATAGAAAATAGTAGTAAAAGGGTAAGAAAATTAGATACCATCAAGGAAGCTCATCCAACTATTAATAGCAGTAGGAAGAACACAGCAAAGCAGTATGAAGAAAGTCAATGGAATGAACCAAGATAATCTCCCAGAATGGAAGAACATGGGTTTCCAGACTGAAAAGCTTTACCTAGTGCCCAGCACAATGGACAAAACTATACCCACCTGTCATCGTCAAATTTCAGAACTCTGGGGTCAAAGAACCTACAGGCTTCTGAACAGGAGAAAACAGTCCATACACACGATCAGGAATCAACACTGGAAGCTAAAGAACATGGAAGAATATATTTAATATTGGAAGGTAAAATAAAATGGAGAAATGCCTCTGAAATTCTGAAGGGAAATGAACTGAGATCTAGAATTTTATACCCAGATATGATGGGTGCACCAAAATCTCAGAAGACACGGCTGAAGAACTTATTTATGTACTAAACACTACCCATTCCCCTAAAACCTATGGACATAGAAAATAAAACATTTTTTAAAATTGAATTTTATACCCAAAGTATTATTAAACTGTGAAGGTGGAATAAAGACATTTCAGACATGCAAGGCTTCAAATATTTACCTCCTACCTATTCTTTCTGAGAAAGATATTAGAGGATGTGTTCCATGAAAATGAGGGGGCAAACCAAGAAAGAGAAAGGCAGGGGATAGAGAAACAAGAGATCCAACACAGGAGAAAGCAAAGGAAATCCCAGGATAATGATACGGAAGGAATATTGCAGGATAGCAATTGTATAGCAGTCACAGAGGACAATCAATCCAGATTTGAGGAGATCAGAAGGCTATAGGAGACAGTTCTTCAGGAAGATAAAATACACAAAATACCTGAGGTAGATAAATGTCTCGACAAGGATATAAATAACTGTTAGAGAATTTAAAGATGGTTTCCTGAAAGTTTACAGAAAGTCAAAAACAAAAACAAAAAAAATTAAGACAATTAACTCAAGAAAAAAGGTGCAAAAAAAGTAATCAGTTAATTACATGGCTCAGCTATGAATAGCATACAAAGTCAATGTAAATAATGATATTGATTTAACCAAAGTTACGATATAATTATATTGGGTGGGGTTGGGTAATAGAAATTGTGTGTGTGGCAGATGATACAGGGCAGGGAGAGATGAAGGAGTTAAATCCCTACTTACGACAGTGCAAAGCAATTAATACTGTCCCAGACTGAAAATCAAGACACAGTCATCCAAGCATTCTATTTAAAGATATAGAAATAAATACGATAAAGATCAGTTAAAATAGTGTAAAGAAGTTAGTTGCCTCTGGGGCTGGGAAATAGAGGGAGGGAGACTAGGCACTGCTGTTTTTCCTAAGACACCTTATTAGACCACTTGGGTTTTAAAATTATGACTATGTATAATTTTGAAAAATAAAAAGTTGACACTCATCTACTCCAAGTGGGCGTCTTTATTTTAAGTAGCTTAAAATTTAACAGAAATCTTAACTGGGTCAATTAGCTTGACTGAGCTCAGATGGAACAGTATTCTCATAAAAAAGTGAGTATGAGAGATTCATTTGATACGATGGTTCACAACCCCAGATGCACAACCTTGGTTGCACAATAGAACCATCAGGAGAATTTCTAGAACCTACTCAAGCCACATCCCATCCAAGCCACTTGCACTAAATTTTTAGGGCTCACAGGGGCATCTGTAGTTTTATTTTTGTTTTTTGAGACAAAGTCTTGCTCTGTCACCGAGGCTGGAGTGCAGTGGCATGATCTCTGCTCACTACAACCTCCACCTCCTGGGTTCAAGCAGTTCTCCTGCCTCAGTCTCCAGAGCAGCTGGGACCACAGGCATGGGCCTCCACACCCGGCTTTTTGTATTTTTAGTAGAGATGGGGTTTCACCCTATTAGCCAGGATAGTCTCAATGTCCTATCTCAAGTGATCCACCTGCCTCGGCCTCCCAACGTGCTGAGATTACAGGTGTGAGCCCCCTCGCCCCACCGCCTGAAGGACTTTTAACACTAGGGATGGGTTGGGCATGGTGAAGACCCCACTTTGGAGGTAGGAACAGAACAGAGTATCCAGCCTGGGGCCAAAGTCAGTGTTGCTACTAAATGTAATTCTAAGGTCATGAGAGCAGTAGACTTCATGGCCTTCGCACAGGGCAAAGAGTGGGCATGCAGGGCATGGATTCATTTTCTTCCTCTGGAAGAAAACAAAATGCTGGAAGATTTCCTCTTTATCATGTGTTCAGAGCACAAGTTAGCCTGTGACTCTTAAAAACACAAACACATAAAACCAAACCTTCAAAACAATTATTTTTAGCAGACGATTAATGCAAACCAATGGTCCCTTCACAATCCCTTACCTCTCTTTGGGCTGCTAGAACCACTTTTTATTAGTCTTGGAGGCAGAATGGCTTTATGATTCATCAAGTCTGCACTTTATTTTTAAAAACACATTTTATGGACAAGAATTAGGTCAACAGAAACTTCCTTCCCGCTTGGCATTTTTCATAAATCAAATGCAGGAAACACTTGGAGGCAAGCCCATGCCAGATATTTAGGGCTGTGTCAGGAAGTCAAGGTCACTATCATTACAACCCGTGTCAAGAGCAGCGGCCGCATTGCTCTCAACTCTCAGGGGATGTCCTTACCTGAGGCACAGGATGGAAACTGGCTTTTGAGCAAAATGGAGGGTCCCACTTCCCCGAAGGAGTCCCCTGCACCCTTCTGGCATTAGGAGGCCTGATGGTAGCCCCAGGGATCAAGGATGGCTAACATTTCAGAGGCGCCACATGCCAGGCGGTGTTCTAAGTGCTTCATGCATATCCTCACCCCTGAGGTATTTGGGTGAACCACACTTGCTAACTTGCCAAAGGCCACATCATGGTCAAGTAAGAACCAGAATTCACAGCGTAAGGCTCCTGCTGGGGCAGGACTATGTTACATATTCATGGAGAAAAAGGAAATACAGAAAACAGGTCAGGAGGGCGGCTGGGAGGCACAGGAGGCGGAGGTGATGGTGGCCGCGGTGCCAGGTGGCCGGCTCCTGGCTCCTCTCCTCCCCACCCGCCCATCCCAGCTCATCTCAGCTGCCTGCCTGTCATCCTCTCCTTGGAAAAGCACCCGGGTTGTTGGGGCCGGGAGTGCTCCGGCATTAGCCACACCCCTCTGGCCTGATGTGTGTGGCTGTGCCAATGTGTAGCAGGAGGCAAGTGGCTTCCGCTCTGGTGCTAAGGTCTATGGAGCCAGAAGACTGGCTGACAGAGGTGACAGAAGGGAGGACAGTGTGGCTGACAGAGGCGGCCTGCCTTGCAGCTGGAAGCACCTATGTAAGGATCACAATGCAACGTGGCTACTTTGCACAGCCTTGCACCTCAGGGTGAGCTCCCGAAGGTTGCTACAATGCAGTTCTGTGAAGTGACTATTGCAGAGGAAGGTAGCATCCAGATCTAGGTGTTCTGACTCAGGGACACCCTCCTCAATCGGCCAGACTTGGAGAGTTGTAGTCAGCGGATCGTAAGCATAGTCCTTCTACCAGCCATGCTCAAGGGGGCTGATGGACGAATCCTGCCCGGAGGGGACGCTTGACCACATGGGGACAGTAGTGCTTTGGCTCTGGGTTTTTATGAACTACTGTCACCCACATTTTCAATTCCTGTGAGTTTCAACTATTAAAAGAGGCATGGTTTAGAAACACGACACTGTTAGCTACTTGAGCAGAACTTGTAACAGCAGCTGGATGGCAGACAATGTGGAACAGAGGCCTTAGAGAGAAGCAGCCGAGAGATGTGGGTTAGAAACAGCACACTTGTCTGTGTAAGGGGAGAGGGAGGATGGACCACAGCTGACTTCCGACCTAGTCTAGGACAGGTGCCCTGCCCTTCACCTGCAGTGTTGGCAAGACAGGATGGGTGGCCGTGTGGTGTCAGGGAAGCCGAGGGGCCAGAATTCACCAGTGCTCTCTCTTTTAAAGGCACGGGTGTTTCTTCCCCAGGTCTTGCCTGGGCAGTCCTTTCCTTTTCCCCTTGAGAATCTTGAGGTTTCAACGTGGAAGGAGGTGAAACCCTCCTGTGTTGCAGGTGGGAACATTTAATAACACAGCCACTGTGAAAAACAGCATAGTGGTTTCTCAGAATGTTAGAGTTACCATATGACTCAGCAAGTCCACTCCTGGATGGAATTGGAAACAAAAGCCCAAAGTTCCTATCAGCATTATTCATAACAGCCAAAAAGTGAAACAACCCAAATGTTCATCAGCCAATGAACGGATAAACACAGTTTGCTATATTCAAATAGTGGAGTATTACTCAGCCATAAAAAAGGAATGAAGTACAGACATATGCCACAATGTGAGCAAACCATGAAAACACTATGTTAAGCGAAAAAAGTCGGACACAAAAAGCCATGTGTTGTCCGATTCTACTTATATGAAATGTCCAGAATAGGCAAATCCATACAGATAAAAAGCAGGTTAATGGTTGCCAGGGGATGAAGGAAAAATTGGGAGTGACTCCTAATGGGTATGAGGTTTCTTAGATGACAGAAATGTCTGGAATTAGATAAAGATGAAGGATGCACAATACTGTTAATATGTTAGAAATCACTAAGTTGTATACTTTAAAATGGTTTTATGTTATATAAATTTTATCTAATTTTTTAAATTGCAAAGAACTATTGGAAGAAAAAAACCATCTTAAAAGATACTTTATTTTTTGAGATAGAGTCTTGCTGTGTCACCCAGGCTACAGTGGAGTGGCACGATCTCGGCTCACTGCAACCTCCACCTCTGGGATTTAATCAATCCTCCTTGCTCAGCCTCCTGAGTAGCTGGGATTACAGGCATGCACCCCCATGCCCAGCTAATTTTTGTATTTTTAGTAGAGGTGGAGTTTCACCATGTTGGCTAGGCTGGTCTCAAACTCCTGACCTCAGGTGACCCATTTACCTTGGCATTCCAAAGTGCTGGGATTACAAGAGTGAGCATAAAAGTAATGCCCAGGACAGACGCAGTGGCTCACGCCTGTAATCCCAGCATTTTGGGAGGCCAAGGTGGGCGGATCACCTGAGGTCAGGAGTTTGAGACCAGCCTGGCCAACATGGAGAAACCATACCTCTAATAAAAATACAAAAATTAGCTGGGCGTGGTGGCACACATCTGATCTCAGCTACTTGGGAGGCTGAGGCAGGAGAATCGCCTGAACCCGGGAGGTGGAGATTGCAGCAAGCCCAGATTGCACCACTGCACTCCAGCCTCGGGGACACAGTGAGACCCTGTTTTAAAAAAAAAAAAAAATTATAATGCCCAGCAAATTTACTGTAGCAATATTTTTGATTTCCAAGAACTTTAATCACAGAAATAGAAAAAAAGGCTGGAGATCCTTCCAAATCTGAGATATCCACATTTCCTTTAGAGTTTTATTCTAGTTTCTTCTTTGATTATGCATTCTTGGGAGTATTCTTTCTGCTGAGTCTGTTACTTCTCCCATATAATTAGAGTTTTCTTTCAATGTCTGGTGATCCTTGGGGTCAGTTAATAGCTAGCCCTAAGATGTGTGGGGTGGAAGATTGGCCCAGCCAACTGCCAGGGACTGCAGCTTCTCATCTTGGCATTGTTCTGTCATTTTGTAAGAGAAAATTTTCACTTTTTTCAGAGCTGCTATTACCTGAGGTGGCCCAGAGATCCCTCTAGCTGGTTTCTATCATCAGTTTACTCCATTTACATTAAATCTGGAAATTCCACATTGCCGATGGCACCCCCCACCAACCTCCACTGCGTTAATGCTATACTCATTATTGAGCTGTAATCGATCTTTTCAACAGAATTTGAGAAAGAAGGAAGGGGGAGAGTAAGACATAATCCAAACAAAAAAAATGAGTACTTCTTATGCTTTAAACTAAAGCTTTAAAATACATATTCAATTATTTGCAAATATGTTAAGAAAAATAAATCACTGATTTCCTATTATCAGGTTTGATACAAGTAATTTTGTGATAAAAAATGATGATATAAAAAGCTACCTAAGTTTCATCTCATTAAATGTAATCTTCTAACAAAATTAAAATGTTAAGGTCAAATGAATACAGATGTACAAAAGTAAAATGCAGCTCAGCATGTTAACACCACCTGCCAATTAAAGGAACCAGGTCTCCCTGGAGAAACAGCAAAGGCTCATGGTTTTTGTTTTTGTTTTTTAACCTTTATCCGTGGGTTTTAATCCTTTCCTATTATCTATTTGATGCTCACATTGTCCCAAATTTGACCAGTGGAGGCCTCTTACAGAAAAGTGGGTAAAGATAAAACAGAACCATGAAACTGGAATTTCATTCAACTAATTAGCTTTACAACTGGTTAGAAGAACACCGCCTTTGAACGTATTATCCTCCATGTTTAGAAATTGAAATAAAATACCCAAGAAATAATGCATAAGGAATGAAAGGACAATTCACTTTTATAAACTCCTAATAACCATGTTACCTAGTACATTATTAGATATACTTAGTGATACTTGAGTGAGGAAGACTTTTTTTTTTTTTTTTTTTTTTTTTTTTAGGGAATTTGGGTGTATTTGTTGCAGCATAAATGTAGAAATGGTCAACATGTTTCCCAAAGTGTCTTAAAATAAAATCCAATTTCTTCCCATTTTGAAATACTAGTGACAGCTGGTAGCTTTCATACATGAGTGCATTTTAACTTTACCACCATCCTGAGGAAGCTGAAGCCAGGTAATTTACCCTCGCAAGACCTAAGACCTGAGTGAGTGGTCAAGCAACTGCAGAACACAATGGGATCCCTTTGCACATTTTCCCCAGAGCAATCAGATAATTTTATGATTCTGATTTAAAGAGAAACGTAACTTTCAGCCATGTAGAAATGAAGTGGAATTACGTCTCAAAGTAAAGAAATCTGAGCGTTTTTAAGGACCAAAAGGCTTGTGTGCAAGGTGACCAAAGAGGCAGATACCCTACTCGTCCCAAGTCAACTATTAAAGCCTGAGTCATTCTTCACCGGTAACAGTTAATTCCAAAATGAGCTTTAAAGACAAAGCAAGAAAATGGTTTCCTGGTGCTGCAAAGCCCGTTTGTTGCCAGGTGGACCTTTGAAAGGGAGACGCAGAGGTGCGCCCATCTGCTCCGCTGCTTAAGCCCAGGTGAACCTCCACATGGAATAAGAGCAGAGGACTTTAGACCAAGACTGTCCCTTCAAAAGCTGAAAGTCTTTCCTTTGTCCTTGGGCTCTTTGCCTGTCTGATTACCGTACAGAACTGAGCACGACGGAGCTCACGGGCTAGATTTTTCATCTCTGGTGACCTGACTATTATATTCCTTTCTCCCCAAAAGCATCTTTGATTTTTGTTTTTAACTTTTGCATAGTTTCTTTTTTGCTCCCCTCCCCCACCCCCGAACCAGCACGTTTTCTTAGAATTAATCTTTTTCTGTAGGAAAGCAGCACCGACAAAAAGTAAAAAGCCTCTGCACTGTACCCACAAATAAATAATAGGCAGACAGGATACAACAGCTCACCAGGACAAACACAATCACTGTAAGAAAGGAAGAAACGAGCTTCCTAGGACCGCCAGAGGAAGGGAAATTTGGGTGTCCTTATAGTTTATCATTCGAACAGGGCAAAACCAGGGCGCCCGATCACCCTGGTCAGACCTTACATTGTACAATGATTCCCAAAACTCTATCAAGTGAACCAAGGGCGTATTAGAGCCTCATTCTACAAATAAGGCACGCGACATCGACACCGAGAGATGCGAAGTCTCTCACCCAAGACTGATGAGCGGTAACAACGATGGTCTTAGGTAACACTCACTTAGCACTGGTTGTAGGCCTGGCTCTGGATTTCAAGACAACCTCATGTTATCAATAATAGGCACTTTTTTTCCCAACGAAATAACAGAAGTTAAGGGAGGTTAAATAACATGGTGTTGTGATCTAATTTGGTCTTGAGGTCTCTCTTTGGAGGGGGCCAGAAGCCAGCACTCTCTGGGGGAGCCCTGGCCAGGGAGAAAGGAAGGCTCTGGGGTGTCAGTCAGGTGAGGCACAGGTGAACACAAAACCAAAATGCAGCAACAGAAGAAATCTCTTACTTACACATCCCAGAGATGTCCAGGGAGGGACGGGAGCCGAGGGGAAGTCTGGAAGCCATGAGGAACCAGAGAGCAGCAGAGGGCCTGGAGCTTTGTCCTTGGGCTTTCCTGCGGGGGTGTGGCTTCGCTAATTGAAAAACAACAGGTGCTAAGTGGGGCCTATTTACAGGACTCTGGTGTTGACCATTAGGTTTTTATAGCTGTCAGCAGCTGTGTGATGTGTGGGTTCTCGGTCAGTGGGATGAAGAACAAATGGGCCACATCACAAACAACCACTCAGGGAGGGGGAGCGTGACTCAGACCAGAGGTGATACAGTGCCACTGGGCTTCAGACAACTTAGGCCAGGCCTGAAAATGGATGCGGAGGCAGCAACTGTATAAACACATTGAATACACTTGGCCAACGTCATTCAGTTAAAAGTGCCAGGGCTGAGATGACAGCAGGCAGGGTCAGGTTTGCTTTCAGCATGTCGTTTCACAACTGGAACCCAGAGGGGAACCTCTGGGTAAGAACCAGGCACGGTGACTCACGCCTGTAATCCCAGCACCTTGGGAAGCTGACGGAAGGATTGCCTGAGGCCAGAAGTTCAAAACCAGCCTGGACAACATAGCGAGACCTCGTCTCTACAAAAGAAAAATTTAAAAATTAGCTGAGCATGGTGGTGCCTATGGTCCCAGCTACTCGGGAGGCCAAAACAGGAGGATTGCTTAAGCCCAGGAGGCTGAGGCTGCATTGAGCCGTGATCCTACCATTGCACTCCAGCAAAGGTGACAGAGCAAGACCCTGTCTCAAAAACAAAAATCAAAGCTAAAACAGTGTCATGGCTAAGACATTCAGCTTGGAAATCAGATAATCTTACTTCAAGAACTGGCCTCTTGCCAACCACATGTCTTCAGGCAAGTTACTCAGCCTCTGAGTCTGTTTCCTCAAATGAATAGAACTCAGCATAGAGTACATGCTGAATAAATATTAATTAGCCATCGTAATTTACTGATCCTCGTGAAAGGAGGCAGGAATATACAGAAGAGAGATAAAGGTAAAAGAGGGAAACAGGAAAAACCATGTGTACTTTGAATAATCTTTTATTTCCAATTAACTTTGAAACAGTTCAGAAAAAATCCAAGTTGATTGTGCATTTTCTTTTTCTTTTGTTTTTTTTTTTGTATTTATAGTAGAGATGGGGTTTCGCCATGTTGGCCGGGCTGGTCTTGAACTCCTTCTGACCTTGTGATCTGCCCGCCTCAGCCTCCCAAAGTGCTGGGATTACAGGTGTGAGCCACTGTGCCCAGCCTGCTTTTGCAAATTTTCAAATCAGAAAACAGAACTTCAAGGAAGAAAATGGGAGCAAAGGCAGTTTCTCCCCTTTCAGGCTCACAGCAAAGAACTTTGTAATAACTAGATCATTAGGCTTTGAAATGGCTCATTAATTAATGTTGACTCTTTAAAAATAAAATTTCCAGTGACTTGGCATTCAGATCACGTCCAAAGCTAAGATACATTCCTGAGCCCTGAGGTGATACTTTACTTCCACGCCACAGGCCCCAGATGTTCCCTGTATACTGCGTTTGCATGGCCGGCAAGCTGATGGACTTCCTCTTCCTCATCTTAAGGATGGTGTCGTGGATAATTAGCACTCAGCCCCTGCTCTCTCAGTTCCTCTTTTCTCCTCAAACCTCTAACACCTGTCTCGTCCTGGCGCTCAGAAGAATTCTCGCTTCTTATTTCAGAGAGAAAATGAAAACCATCTGAATAGAACGTCCACACCCTGTCTCTCCTACATGTCCCAGGACTGTACATCTGTGTCCACATGCAATCATCCCTCTATATTTGCAAGGGATGGGTTCCAGGACCCCCAAGAATACCCTACGGAACCCAGTGTAGATGAAAGATCAGCCTTTTGGGTTTTGTATCCCTTGAATACTGTATTTTCCATCAACAATTGCTTGAAAAATCTGTCTGTAAGTAGACCCACGTAGTTCAAACCTGTGTTGTTCAAGGGTCAACTGTACTTGGCCTCTGTCCTCTTACTGTGGATGAGCCTTCAGGCTCCTCCTCCTCTCAACACTGGATCTCCTCTCCTCTCCTGCCTGCTCCATCAAATGCTCCATCTCTTGCATCACTACCATCAGCATTCATGCATGCTATTAATTCTCCTTAAAAAAAAAAAAAACCCTCTTGCCTGGGTGCGGTGTCTCACGTCTATAGTCCCAGCACTTTGGGAGGCCAACACAGCTGGATCACTTGAGCCCAGGAGTTTGAGGCCAGCCTGGGCAACAAAATGAGACCCTTGTCTCTATAAAAAAATATAAAACTTAGGCCAGGCACAGTGTCTCATGCCTATAATCCCAGTGCAGGAGGATCTCTTGAGGTCAAGAGTTCAAGACCAGCCTGGGCAATATAACAAGACTCCATCTCTGGGGGAAAAAAAAAAAAACTGATTAAAAACTTAGCCAGGCATTATAGCACATGCCTGTAGTCCCACCTGTTTGGGAAGCTGAGGCAGGAGGATTTCTTGAACCCAGGAATCCAAGGTTGCAGTGAGCTATGATTGTGCCACTGTGCTGCGGCCTGGGCAAAAGAGGGAGAACTTGTCTCTTGAAAATAAAATAACAAATTCTTTAAAAAAGAATAAAATAAAAAAAAAAGAAAATATATAAAACTTAGCTAGTGGTGGGCTCCTGTAGTCCCAGCTACCCCGGAGGCTGAAGCATGAGAATCCTTTGAGCCTGGGAGGCGGAGGTTGCAGGGAGCTACCGCACCTCTGCACTCCAGCCTGGGTGACAGAGTGAGACCCTCTCTCAACAAACAAACAAAACTGCATCATGAGTACATGTAGGTTCATTTTATTTTCCCCTTTATTCTTTTGGATGCTGGAAAATGTACACGAAGAAAGGTTTTAAAAAAATCATCTCAATTTTACTTCCTCTCCAGCGATTACATTCTTTCTTTCCTTTTATAACAATGATCCTTGAAGGAGTTTCTTTGCATGGTGATTCCGATTTTTCTCCTCCCACACTCTCTTGAACCCACTTCATTCAGGCTTTCCCCGGCTGCCATTCCAGTAAAACTGCTTTTCTTCAGATCATTAATGTCCTCCACATTGTTACATCCAGCGGTTATTTCTCAGTCCTCATCTTACGTGACCCCTCAACAAAAATGGCCAGTTATCATTACTTCCACCCTAAGCACTTTCTTCACGTGCTTCCAGCTCCGCAGCCTGGCAGGGAACTTGTAGCTGTCAACAGCATTAATGTGATTCTTACCTCCTTAACTCCATCAAGTAAACCCAGACTGTAGATTTGATTCCCATCCTGGTGTTAGTTTTGTACAAAGAAAGGTGTGTTCCCAGGCAGAACACAAATGTTGGCAGCGGGTCACAGGAGGGAGGCTGAGTCATCTCCATTGGTAAGACAGCTCAGAAGTCAGGGTCAGCTCACGGCAGGTTTGCATGGTTGGTAGGGAAGGATATTCCTGTGACCATCCAAAAAGGGGCCCACGGCAGCCCAAAGAGAGCTCCTTGCTTAGAAGCTGAAACAGGAGTATATGATTTTTTTTTTTTTTTGAGACAGGGTCTCACTCTGTTGCCCAGGCTGGAGTGCAGTGATGTGCTCACAGCTTAATGCTGCCTCAACCTCCTTAGGCTCCAGTGATCCTTCCGCCTCAGCCCCCTGAGGCTTCCATAGGTCCCTTCCTCCACCCCATACCAAACACTGCTAGGCACTGGGTATATAAATGGAATAAGTAGGACACAGTCCCGCCCCCAAGAAGGTTATGGTGCAGATGGGTGAGACAAGTCAAGAGCCACAGTCTGAGCCACGAACGAGCACACAGCACAGGATGTTGTACAGGAGAGGGTCCTCCCAAGGGGGCTTCTAGGAGAGAAGACTTGAATGGCAAGCAGGATTCAGCTGCAAAATGAATGCAGTAGGTAGGAGGGCAGATGGAAGCAGGGAAGGGATGGGAGAAGGCACCGTGTGTGGTGGGGTGGTTTGTGCAGAGCAGGACATAAGGCCAGAAAGTTGAATAAGGGCGGGAGTTGAGGGGAGGGAACTTAGAGGATGGGTCAATAGGTGCAGCAAACCATGGCACACGTCTACCTATGTAACAAGCCTGCACGTTCTGCACATGTATCCGTTTTCATTTTTCAGAAAAAAAAAGCTGAATAAAATGCTGATTACATAGGCCCTTGTGAATTAATTTCAGTAATCTGAACTACATCTGAAAGTTGGGGTGGGGCGGTATGACAGGACTTAAAATTGGGAAGCTTGGGCCGGGCACGATGGCTCACGCCTGTAACCCCAGCACTTTGGGAGGCCAAGGCTTGCAGATCAGGAGATCAGGAGTTGAAGACCAGCCTAACCAACATGGTGAAACCGTGTCTCGAATAAAAATTAGCCAGGCGTGGTGGCACGTGCCAGTAGTCCCAGCTACTCAGGAGGCTGAGGCAGGAGTGTAAGGTGTATTGTCAAAATTAAAGTGAGAAAACTGAGACCAATATCAGAAGTCAAATTCCAGTTTATTCAGCTCCCGGGCGAGGTTCTATGGTCCGAGGAAAAGGGGCCAGAGAGGTCGCACCCGGCCGTTCTGGGCATGGGGTTTTATAGGGAGTGAGGGCGATAGATTGGTCAGTGGGGAAACAAAGCATAGGCAACTGCATTGGTCATAGAGAGACTGGACCTGGACTTGGCAAGCTGCCATTGGTAGCCCAGTGGGGCTATCGACAGGTGGGCAGGCGAAGGCAATAGATTGATTAGAGGGGAAACAAAGCATGGGCAATTGTATTGGCCATAGA
>PVKP010034144.1:0-24457 GCA_004027715.1 Plecturocebus donacophilus | reverse complement strand
AAATATATATATTTTATTGCACTTTAGGTTCTGGGGTACATGTGCAGATCATGCAGGATTGCTGCATAGGTACATACATGGCAATGTGGTTTGCTGCTCCCATTACCCCAACACCCATATCTGGCATTTCTCCCCACGTTATCCCTCCCCAACCTCCCTACCCACCCTGTTCCTCCCCTCTTCCCCTGCAACAGACAGCAGTGCGTGATGCTCCCCTCCCTGTGTCCATATGTTCTCATTGTTCAACACCTGCCTATGAGTGAGAACGTGCAAATTTTCCATTCTTGTGTCAGTTTGCTGAGAATGATAGTTTCCTAATTCATCCATGTCCCTACAAAGGACCCGAACTCATTGTTTTTTATGGCTGCCTAGTATTCCAGGATGTACATGTGCCACATTTTCCTTGTCCAGTTTATCATCGATGAGAGAATAAATTTCTATAGGTGTAAGCTATAAAGTTTGTGGTTATTTGCTGTAGCAACACTAGGAACGGATACAGATGGCGTGAACACAAGAAGACTTCATGGGGAGCTGGTGAGGTAGACAGGCACAGTGACAAATGAACTGTACTGACTGGTCCTAAATTCAGCTGGATGAGAGTTGCAGCAGTGTTTAGAAGCTTTCCTCAAATTACATCTTTCTCGTTTACCTCATTGTGTCCACCATTAGCACTTTCGGTCCTTTTTCCATTTAAATGCACTACATGCCTGTACTAGAGAATAATGGGACTGTATAGCTTTGGGTTTGCACATCAGCTCAGCCACTTAACCTTAATCATCACATAGTCACTCTGAGCCTATGTTCTATTATTTATAAGAAGAAGATAATAATATCTCTTTACAGGTCTGTTGTGAGATTAAAGATATATTTGTGAAGTTTTTAATATGGTGCCTGGAATACCATCAATGTGCAACAGGTTATAGAAAAAGAAGCTGCTCTTTTCTCTACACAAGAACAGTCATATGTATTATTTGGATAGTATTCAGTTTGCACATCATTCTGGTTATAAACTCCAGAAGAATGGGAAGCCTGTCGTTTGGATGTACCTAGCACAAAGGCAGTGTTAACAAATGTTTTTTAAATGTGAATGGTGTCACCAAGCTTGCAGCAATTTCTATGTCACACTAAGTCCCTCCCCACCCTTAAATCTCTGCTTGTCTCCATTACGGCATTTCACACAATTGCTTTGCTCCCATCATTCCAGATTAATTCCATTAAGCAAGTCCCTAGCTTTACAATATAGTGGTGAAGGTAGATCTTATCAATTCCAAATTCATCCAACCTCTAAATCTTAGGCCATCTCCAGTTTAGGACCCTATAATGGATACCACATTAATTCCAACTCCGTCCGGCTCTCTCAGCCTATGTGCTTAGTTTATTTTATCTCTTACAATTTCAAATCAAGAAATATTAGCTTCTATTAAGCAAGTCCTTTTACTGCCTCCCTGACTCTAGCCTCTACCTTGGCTTAAGCTCTTTGTCGTACTTGATTGATCACCTTGTTCCTCCCATCTACCCATTAATCTCCGTGCACCTGAAGGCCCTGATCAAGTCATCCCTGATGCCTCTCTACATATTAATCTCCTTTTAAAAAATTTCTTTTATAATATCTGCATGGCATATTGCATAGATTATAGTTTTCATGACAGTACCTCATAACTTAACATTTAGTTTTATCTGCATGTGATATACATAAATTCCAATATAAAATCTGCTGCTAATATAATTATATATAGAGAGAGAAATAAATGCACACATGTTTTTAGATACACACACACACACACACACACACACACACACACACACACACATATACACATACACATACATGAGTGTAGCTTGTCCAGGTAATCACACATACTCTCTTTAGAAACAGTCCACATCTTTAACACTCATTAATTTTCTATTACATAGTTCATAACATAGATATTAGGCCCTCAACAAATACTTTTTCATTGATCCTAGATCAGACACGACTTTATTGTCTAAGAAAACCCAATAGAAACAAAAAATTGAATTGTATTTGCTTAATTTTTTAAAACAATATTCCATCTTTAGTATTTTATGAGTTATTTTTAATTTAAGGAAGTAGGAGAATTTTCCATCTGTTCCTGCTCTTGACTTTGAAGTGGTCGTCAGGCTAAATTGGTAACATCTTTCATCCTGTGGCAACGCCCCCATGTTGTTACAGGCATGCAATTCCGATTTCATTGCCCTACTGAGCCAAAGGCAAAGAGAGGCAACAAGAGATAAATCCCTTCAAAAACTCAATAAGTGTTAATAATAGCTAACAGACACAGAATACTACCCACCATAGAAATGCTTAATTGCTCTTTGTCATTAAGTTGGCTCTAATGATAAGGGTTCTTTGTGAAGGTCCCTTCCCCTTTGGTATTAAACTCTGGAGAATTGGACTGGAAGGGCTTTTGAATACCCACCCACCCCCAACACACCACACACACACACACACACACACACACACACACACTCTTACACAGTCTTTCAGCTACCACTGCACTGAAAATAATATAAAGAGGAAGCCAGTCTACTTACAGAGTTCTCAAGGGAAGGAAGCTCAGTCATTCTAGATAATACACCACAGTGTTTCAAAATCTTCATCTGGGCCAGTTCTACCCTATGTCTTCCAAATCACTCCTGTTTCACTTTAAATGCAATTTAGCTTAGGCTGACCTCTGTGGAGACCAAAAACAAATTAACAATATAAGAATGGGCCTAAAAGTAATAGAATAAGAGACCACTGCTTCTCTCAGGGATGTTAAATTTATTCCTACATTTCATTTACAATATTCAAGAAAAAAAAGACAAGTGATTTACAGAGAGGATTCACTTGTGTTGTGGTCATTACAGTAGGTTTTTTAAAAGCTCTTTTTCTCCCAGAAGAAATCCACTAATTGAACATAAGGACAGCAAACGATTTTTATCAAGCTGAAATGTGGAGAAGAATTAGAGAATGTTAAAAAAGCACATACTGGAACATAAAACGATAGAACCACATTCATATTTAGCCATTAATTCATGTCCACTAACTTTCTCTTGCTGCTTTATTTTCCTCTGGAAATTTAAAGAAGGGTCACACATTTGACAGGAATTTTCCTTTGAATTATGAGAAAACTGAGGCAAAAATGTGGGACAGAAGCCAGATCTAAGAGAAGCTACAACACTATAAAAACATTGTTTCTGGTGCTTCTCTTTCCTCCCTCTCTACCACCTGTTAAAAGATAAACTAAGACACATTAAAATTTTAGGGAGTTTATTTGAGCACACAGCGATTCATGAATCAGGCAGCTCCAGACTGTGGGCCATTTTGAGCTCCACTGAAGAAGGAGCATGAGGGGAAGGCTCTTATAAACTAAAGCAAGGCAAAGAAAATATTTGATTGGTTAAAGTGGAGCAGTTGTCTTATTGAGATCATTCCAGTGAAAAGTCCCTAGTCAGAGGTTAGTTGGCACCTTCTGATTGGTTAAGCCTAAATAGTGGAAAGTCACCAGTTATGGGTAATTGGTGGTTTCTGATTGACAGAATATGAAAGTTCACATTGATTTGAGTTTCATGTTGCTTACTTAACACAGGGTACTGGAGCTGCCCCAGTCTAATGGTCTTTCAACTAACTATTTTAGTATAACTCGGTCTCTCTATTCAGCCTTCTCATTACTTTTTTTGGAGAAATAAGTAAAATTAAGAGCTCAGAGCTCATACAAAGTGCCTGGCTTTAGTACCACTCAATAGATACTATTTTTCAGATTATTTTCTTAAATCCTTAAGCTTACTCTAGGAGATAGATGCAATTATTAGGCAAGTTTTACCAGTGAGGAAAATTTATCTACTCACTGAGCTTAGTCAGTGCTTTAACATATTATGTTGACTAGATGGCAAAAAGGTGCCACAGTGCTCTAGCTTGTCTCCTTCTCTTTTACCTAAGGTGGATGGAGTCCCATGAATAGCTATAGCCTTGCTTCAGAAACTTCACATTCATAACTGGTGGTAAAGACTGAATTAGAGATGGAGATCAGCTCCAATGACAAAGAAATAGAGAGAAAGTCCTTCTTTTCCCTGCATCACCTACATTACTGCTTAGCACCATGGCCGCCCAAACAAACCAACAGAATCTGGTAAGCCAACCACTTGGTCAGATTCATCAAACCATTGAAACTGTGGGCCTTCAGGTAGTCCTATAAGTTTGCAGAATTAAAGAATATTAGAACTAGGAGGCACCTCAGGAGACATATAATTGGACTTCCTCATCTTACCCATGAGAAAACAGGCCCAGAGCTTTAAACAAACTTCCCACAATCCCAGAACCAATACGTGGCAGAGCCTGGTCTTGAACTCAGGTCTTTGGACAAAACTCAAAAGATGGACTCTTACTTTATCATATCTGCAGTAGCTATGGCCTTGGTTTGTCATCCCCCTACCATCCCTTGACAGCAAAACGATCTTAGCTTTTACTTACAAAATTCCTTCCACTTCAAGCCAAACATGATGACATCATGATACTTTTCTAGAATTGTAATTCATTGTAGACAGATTTGTGTTTCTGCTATGTATGTTCATTATTTTTCAACATTTAAAAACCCACTAGGATATAAGTCCTTAAAGATAGAATCTGTGCCTATTTTTCTCTTTGTGTGTTTTACTACTTTTCCTCACCCTATAATATACTGCAGTTCTCAAATCCACCCAGCAGGCTATTCAAAGACACCTTGCATGGCAAGACACTTCTTTTATAAATATGAGATCTAAGACTTGTGTAAAAAATTACAATTCTTCATGACTAGAGGAAATTTTTGCTTCCATAGACTTTTTGTTTGTTTTTACTGGTGAAATAACTTTTCAAATTCTATGAACAAATTTAAAAACAATGAGACAAAAATACACCAGTATTCCAAGCTGCTATAGATTGAATACTTATGTCCACCACTGAGTTCAAATGTTGAAGCCTAATCTGAATGTGATGGTATTTGGAGGTAGTGATTGTAGACATGGATTAAGTTATGAGGGTAGAGCCTTTATGAGTGGAATGAGTTTCCTTTTAAAAGTTGCCCCAAATTTCTGGCTCCTTCCCTCTGTCACCTGAGGTGACAGCAAGAAGACAGCTGTCTACGAATCAGGAAGTGGGTCCTCACCAGACAACAAATCTGCCAGTGCCTTGATCTTGAACTTCCCAGCCTCTGGAACTGTGAGAAAGAAATTTCTGTTGTTTATAACCACCCAGTCTCTGGTCGTTTATTATAGCAGCCCAAACAAAGACAAGATCCAAATGTCTCCCAAAGGCCATTCATATTAGTGAATCATAATGGTCAAAATCGCCATCCGTTAACATTTTGGCCGTTCACTAGGTGTGAGGCTCTGCATATTGCTTGCAGCCACCACTACCGTCAGCACTACAGTATCCCAAGCCCCATAATCAGTCTCAATACTTCTTAAATTAAACCTGATTTTACTTTAATCATAATCAGATGAGAAAGATTGGGCTCCACAATTACTTCTAATGCCATTTTCTTTACAAATGTGCATTAAAGATTTGTTTAAAGTTTACTGTGCAAACAGCTCACAAATGAATATGAACTTGCTTAAATATCAGGAGCTGGGGTTGGATTTCAAAACTGGGCAATGAGTAGGGGGGAAAAAATACCAGTGATTTTGTACAGTGATTCTGAGAGCAGGAAAAGCATGCCATAGCTAATTCTTTTGCCATAGGGCAAATAAATCATTAACTATTATCAATACAAGATCATTAAATATAAAATACCTCTCTTCATTAGGTCTGAGTCTTCAGAATATAATTTGATCCTTTTTTAAAAAATCACATGAAGCCATTGGCTAACACAGACATGTTTAATGCCTGTTTTGTTTCAGTTCTCATTACAAAGGCTACTATTGTCAGAGACATAATATAATTCCTACCAGAGGACTTAAGAAATAAGATTTAAAACAGGCTAGGGACTTAGTCATCCAGATCAGATTTTCCAAAATGTCCAAAAAATTAATCAGTTCATCCTACACTATAAGAAGAGCAGCAGTGCTAGCTCATGAATTATGGAGCAGTTAGTCCAGCTCTCAGACCTGAAAGTTTCTGGGGCAATTCATTAAGAAAAAGATCAATTTGTAAAATCCTGGAGGTTATTAAGTTGTTTAGAAGCAGCCCACAAAATTTGTCATGTCAAACTAATTCCACTTTCTTCTTCAGCTGGAAGGAAGTGAGAGGTGGCATGAAAGATGCAAAGGAGATGGCTTACTCTGTTCTTAAAAAGGCTTTGGATTAATCAACATATTGATCATCAACTAATATGTTGTTTGGTTAAATTTAGGGACAACCAAACCACAGAAAGTGATACAGTAACAAATAAGAGAATCAATCCTTCACCCAATATTTATTGAGTTTCTGGAATGTACGAGGCACCCTGCTAGGCAATGTGTGGGAGCCAAAGAAAGACAGCTGCTCTGCACTCAAGATGATTAGCCTGTAGCAGGAAAGGCAGTGTTCCTCAACAATACTAAGCATAAAGCCCTGGAGTTATTTAAGCATTATAGCACAAGGTTAAAAACACGGACCCTTGAACCAGACCATCTAGGTTTGAACCCTGGATATGTTATTTACTAATAGCATGAACTTTGGAAATTTATACGACTGCTGCTATTTTATTTCCTCATCTGTAAAATAGTAGTGATGACAAGATTATGTATATGACAGAGAATGGTTAGTATTAAATGAGTTATCATAGGTAAAGTAGTTAGAATGGTGTGGGAAGTTCAAGAAGAGACATTACTTGCCGTGGTAGGTAATTTTGAAAGGGAGGAGGAGGAGAAGGATGAAGTGAGAAAGAGGAATAAGAAAGACGTATTGAAGACCTATCATTTAAGCTGACTCAAAGAGGTAGGACTTGGAGAGATTGAGATAGACACAGGCTATAGTTTATATAAATGCTATATCTTTTTAGTAATAACTAATACATTAACATATATAAAATAGATTTCTGTCATATCATTGAATAGTCCAATGTTACCACATCATAATGTCCATAAAAGATGTAAGGCCGATAGCCTCGCTGGGAGCGGATGAGCAGCACCCACCCCCTCCGCACCTGATAACACTATTATCAGCGGCCGACATCTGTGTTGTCAGGCCGGACATCCTACTTAGCACCTGCCTCCTCCATGCGGGCTCCCCACACCCACTGCTACATTCCAACCCCAGCCCCACACTCAGCGCTAAATCATGTTCTCAGCCCTGCCAAAATTCGAAAATCCCGCCAAGGGCCTGACCAATGGTGGTTCGCCAAGTCCGGGTCCGGTCTCTCTATGGCCAATACAATTGCCCATGCTTTGTTTCCCCTCTAATCAATCTACTGCCTTCGCCCGCCCACCTGTTGATAGCCTCACTGGGTTACCAATGGCGGCTTGCCAAGTCCAGGTCCAGTCTCTCTATGACCAATGCAATCGCCTATGCTTTGTTTCCCCACTGACCAATCTATCGCCCTCACTCCCTATAAAACCCCATGCCCTGAACGGCCGGGCGCGACTTCTCTGGCCCCTCTTCCTCGGACCATAGAACCTCGCCCGGGAGCTGAATAAACTGGAATTTGACTTTTCTGATATTGGTCTCAGTTTTCTCACTTTAATTTTGACAACACACCTTACAAAAGATATAAATGAAAGATAAAAAATAAGGACTCATGTACAAAGATAAAAAATAAGGGCCAGGAAATAAGGAAAAATTACAAAGAGAAAAGGAATAAAGAAAAGAGAAGGGGTGCCCTGAGCAGCTCAAAAAAAGAAATAAAAAAAAAAATAAACACACACACACACATGCATGCATACTAGGAAGGTGAAAATTAGAGTAGAAAAGATTATTTCTACTTCAATTTTATGTTTATTCATTTTTCCTTTGCTTGATAATAAACATGCCTGGCTTCCATCAAAAGATAACAGATATCCAGGCCAGGTGCAGGGCTCACACCTGTAATCCCAGCGCTTTGGGAGGCTGAGGCGAATGTTCAGCTCAGGAGCTTGAGACCAGCCTAACCAACATGGTGAAAACCTGTCTCTACTAAAAATACAAAAATTAGCCAGGTGTGGTGGCGTGCGCCTGTAATCCCAGCTACTCAGGAGGCTGAGGCACAAGAATTGCTTGTACCCAGGAGGCAAACAAAGATCATGTCATTACATTCCAGCTTGGGCAGCAGAGCAAGAATCGGTCTAAAAAATAAAAAAATGCAAACTAGCATAAGCAAAAAAAAAAAAAAAAAAAAAAAAAATTGATTCTTAGAAAAGAATTGCAATCCAGTGAATCCAGTGGCAAGCTGTGCTGCCAGGCTGCAGAAGGTGACGTGCTGTCGGGGATGAGAGTGCTCACTCCCTCTCTCAATGATACCTCCCTTTCTTCCTTCTCTCTCTCAGAACTAGATGGCAGTCTCCAGAGAAGATGCATGTGGACTGGTCAGTCACCCATGAGGATTCTGTAAGGTCTGCCCATCTGTTCTTCTTCACCCATATAGACCAGAGCCTTGTACAAACCTGGGCACTCAGTAGGAGACCAGGAGTTGCTGCTGGAGAAGATCGCTGCAGGATTTGACCCCTGCTTGTTTAGAAAGCTTCCCTGCTTCCACCATCTAGAAATAAACTTGGCATAAATTGCCTACTCAATAAATGTTGAGAGACTTACAATTTATATGAAAGCCTTGGTTCATTCCAATTCTTGACATGTTATCTTTAAATGAGATGATTTTCTTTCTTCAATATGTGAAATGCATAAGTTTGAAGAGTTAGTTTTCTTGAGTTTAAGGGAAACTGACCCCTGTGTTATAAGTCGGAGACAGCTAGCTTCTTAGGAAGTGTGCCCCTACGTGAGAGGTACACTGTAGGCTCTCTTTCCTGGTTCCACTCTCAGATACACAGTATTTCAACCACTTACTCTTTTTACATAGTCCATATTAGAGGCTGTGAGATCCGTTCTTTATCCCCATCAATCTCCATTCTATGCTCAGATCTTAAAGAAAAGAAGCCCTCTTCCCACTATCAAGTCACCTCTGCCACCACAGTAACACATTTCCCTCACACCACCTGAGGAAGTGACTGAAGCAATATCGAGGTGGCCACCATGACAGTTAGGTGTCAGCAGTCACTATCTGCACATTCAGCCAAGTTCCTGCCAGAAGATCCAGCCGAATGGGCCAGTTCACCTTGGCTATGTAACCACGAACAGGTAAATGTACCTGATTTCCTTGCAGGTAGAGAGAGAAACTAAATTACAAAGCCTGAAAAGCAACACAAATGGCAAATTCTTGCAAAACGCAAGAGATCTCACCATGCTAGTTGTGATGGTTAATACTGAGTGTCAACTTGATTGGATTGAGGGACTCCGGGGTATGTCTGTGAGGGTGTTGCCAAAAGAATTAACATTTGAGTCCGTGGGCTGAGGAAGGCAGACCCACCCTTAATCTGGTTGGCACAATCTAATCAGTTTCCAACGAATATAAAGCAGGCAGAAAAACGTGAAAAGGAGAGATACGCCTCGCCTCCCAGCCTACATCTTTCTCCCATGCTGGATGCTTCTTGCCCTCAAACACCAGACTTTACGCTCTTCCGTTTTGGGACTCGGACTGGCTTTCCTTGCTCCTCAGCCTGTAGACAGCCTAGTGTGGGACCTTGCGGTCATATAAGTTAATACTTAACACTCTCATTTATATGTGTATAATATCCTGTTAGTTCTATCCCTCCAAGAGAACCCTAACACAACAGTTCTTTACACAAACATTTAAGGTATATTGTGCACCTGAGTCTGAACACTCTTCATTCCTGTGTATTTTGCCTTCTCAAGGTATCCTACATATATATATTACCTTAAAATCCAAGCTAGATTTCTGAAACCACGTAGAGAGTTGTATCTTTCTTTGACTCCTTTTGCTCCAACTTTACATCCCATGGGAGAAATATATGCTGATGTGAGGTACTACTTCAGCACATTGAAAACTGATCTGGAATTTTTCTGAGCTTCATCCTGCCCTTTGCAATAATCAGGCTTTCTGTTGACAGCTCCTTCTTCACCAATACTCTGCAGCTAGTGAGACTCCTTATTCTATGTACTTTGCTGTCTAGAGCCCTATTAACCTCAGATTTATTAGCTTTTTTTTTGTCAACCACTTACACTGCCAGCCTCCCAAGAGGAGAACACATCACAAAGCAAAGAAACTCTAAGAGACACATACATAGAAAAATATCTCAAGTAGCAAACATTTACTGAAAGCAGGAAAGTCAGATGATAGCACTTGAATAACCCTTCTCCCCCACAAGAACATTCTATAGATACACTCATGGAAGTTGTGCAAATAAATCTCATTATGCTGCCGAAGTACAGAATTATTGTCTCTCTGAGAGTACTGAGATGAAGCTGAGAATCTTCACAAATTTACTGGTCTGGCTCCAGACACATGCTAGATTATATTTATCAAAATGAATGGATTTTAAAGTGAGTCCAAAATAGATTCTTTCAAAAATCTAAGACTTTGCCTCAGAGGGACTTCTTTTTTTAAATTCTGTCCTGTCTTTGGCTTCGTGAGAGAAGGCTATGAGGGAATAGTTATTAAAACAAAGAGAAAAAGGTAATTTGACTTAAGTCACTGAACCAGAGAGCTGACAGATGTCAATACAGGCAGCAGAGGTTACAAACAGCTAGGGACCTGAAATAGAAATTAGAGCAAATGTAGCCATAGAAAATGTCTAAAAAGTCCATTCAGCTCCAAATACAGAGTGATTTTGAGATTCCTAGATGAAACCTCTCCTGGTTGACCAGACTAGGCAGCTGCTTCTTTGCTTGGTTCCACAGACACATTCTTCATAAGTGTCATGTTCCTAATGACTCCAATTTAATATATCAGTCTGATATATGCGTCTCAGTTTAACCATAAGACCAACCAAAAGGGACATAAGTGCACACACCTTTTCATTGGATTGATTTTTCACCCACGTCATATACAAGGTGTTTACACGCACATACACACACACACACACACACACACACACACACGAATATTCATTATAGCTATTATTTCTTGACTGCTTACTATGTGCCAATGCATACACAAGGTGTTTAAACACACACACACACACACACACACACACACACACACACACACACACTCTACTTATTATAGCTATTATTTCTTGACTGTTTACTATGTGCCAGTGCAAACTGGCACTGTTTGATCTCATTTAACTTCTCTAAGTTTTATTTTATTTAACTCTCAGAAGTTCTATGTGATAGGTAATATTATTGTCTCCATTTTAGAGAGGAAGTAACATTTTAGAAATGAATGCAAAGAGGGAATGAGTAACTGGCCCAAGTTCAAATAGCAAATAATGGAAAGAGAGAAAAATAAATAGTTAAGCTTCAGAGCTTAGGCTCTTAATTATTGTAATTGCCTTCCCGAAACAGTACTTAAAAATAAAAAATATGCTTGATACTGCAATATGTGCCTTAAGAAAGTAAAATTTTAAAGTTATTTTATCAGATTCTGTGCATTTGTAGAAAGACAAAATATAGGGTCATTTAACTACAAGTTCTTTGTTTCTATATATTTTTTATCCTCTAGATCTATGCTATACAATAAGAAAGCCGCATGTGGCTATCAAGTACATAAATCCAAATTTAGATATGTTGTAAGTATAAACTACATGCTGAATTTCAAAGACTGAGTACTAAAACCAAAACCATAAAATACTTTATTAATAATTTTCATCTGGTTATATGTTGAAATAACTTTGGATATGTTGAGTTAAATAAAATATAATATTAATGTAAATTATATTCATTTCTGTTCACTTTTTTTAATGTGCTACTTGGTCAGGCTGGAGTTCATGGTTACCATGAGATATGATAATGACACTGCGCAGGCTGGAGTGCAGTGTCATTATCATATCTCATGATAACCATGAACTCTTGGGCTCAAACTCTCCTCCTGACTCAGCCTCCCAGTTGCAAGGACTACAGGTGTAGCTTGCCATGGATAGCTAATTTTTAAATTTTTGTGGACATGGGGTATCACTATGTTACCCAGGCTGATCTCAAATTCCTGGCCTCAAGCAATCCTCTCACCTTGGCTTCCCAAAGTGCTGGAATTGCAGATGTGAGCCACCATGCCTGGCCACACATTGTATTTTTAATGGATAGCACTCAATTTATGTAGGTAAATAAGGATATAAATAAACTCTGTCTCAGATCCGTCACATAACCTTGAAATGATGAAGGCTTAGTGGGTCATTTTTATACCTACACCATTAATATTTTTGTACCCCAGTAACATTTTATCTCCTAATAAGACTTTGAAAATTCTTATAGACAAGTTGTAACCTGTCTTTACTTGCAGACAATATCATCTTTACATGGAAAATCCTAAGGAATTTATAAAACAAAGCTAATAAGTGCATTTAGCAAGTTCAAAAGATACAAGGTTAATATGCAAAATTAATTAATTTTCATGTATCAACAGCAAATATTTGACAAATGAAATTTAAACTTACTCATTCTGTTTAAAATAGCACCAAGAAATAGAAAATAGGTATAAATTTACCATAAGATATACAAAAGTATACAACATTTCTGACAGAAATAAAAGAAGACCTACATAAACCAAGAGATATACCATGTTTATGGATTGGAAGACTAAATATTATTACAATGGCAATTCTCCTTAAGTTGATTAACACAATTTCAATAAAACTTCCAATGAGCTTTTTAAAGTAGATAACACAAAGTTATTCTTAAATCTATGTGAAAAAAGTCTGTAACAGCCAAAACAATATTGAAAAAAGAAGAAGAAAAAATTTCAAGTCACACTGCATGATTTCAATATTTACTATGAAAAGTATGGTATTGCGTAATATTTTTTAACAGATCAATGAAACAGAATAGAGAATCTGGAAACATATGATCAAGTGTGTGAATTTTTGACAAATACCCCACAGCAATTCGATGAGAAAAGAACAATCTCTTCCAAAAATGATGCAGTAATTACATGGGGAAAAAATAAACTTTGACATCCAGCTCACAGAAATGTTAACTTGAACTAGTTTATAGACCTAAAAGCAAAAGCTGAAACTATAAATCTAGAGGAAAACAGAATGCTTTTGTGACTCAATGAGGCAAAGTTTTCATAAAGATGAGACGAAAAGCAGTGATCATAAAAGGAAAAATTGACAAACTGACTTCATCAAAATGAAAAACTTCTGCTCATCAAAAGATATGGTTAAGAAATGAAAATGCAAGTTACAGTCTGGGAGAAAAGATTCACAGTGCATATATCTGACAACAGACTTGTATGGAAAAAATTATACCAGATTGTTTATAGCAGCTTTATTCATAAGAACCAAAAACTGGAAACAACCCGAATGTCCATCAACATTTGAATGGATAAACAAATTGTGGTATATTCATACAATGAAATAACACTCAGCAATAAAAAGGAATGAACTACTGATATAACATGAATGAATCTCAAAAACCTCATTCTGAGTGAAAGAAGCAAGACATGAAAGAATGTGTACTCTATAATTTCATTTATATGAAATGTAAGAACAAGCCAAAGCAATCTGTGGCGATAGAAATTAGAACAGTGATCTCTCCTGTGGGATATAAACTCAACAGTGAAATACGTAAGGGAATTTTCTGCAGTGACGGAAATGTCCCGTAGTTTGACAACACTTGTGCTTAACACAGGTGTATATATTTATCAAAACTCATTGAATTGTTCAATTCCTATCTATACATTACACTGTATGTAAATTTCACTTCAATAAAAAGTCCTGTAACATTGCTCAAACTTATATACACCTTTCACTAAATATTTCATTTATAATGCAATTAAAGTTATCATGAAATGTGCACTACACAAAGGCAGGAATTTTTTTTTAACTGCTAAATTCTCAATGCCCGGTCCTGAATATTTGTTAATAACAAATAAATGTTTGTTAATGGATGAGTTATGGAATGCATTACTAGTGTCAGCTAAGGATCTTAGCCTCAAGTTATATATATTCTTATGTTTCCAGTTATGTATTTATACAGATATATTATTTAAATGAAACTCAATGGTGCATCTTGAATTGCAGTGTGCCCAAAACATAGAAAATAAAACTTGAGTAAAGAATTTATTCAGTGGTTACTTCAGTGGTTATAAACTTAACTTTACCAGCTTAATAGCTAATAGCTAAAATTGTCAGCCCAAATTCTCCAAGCATTTCACCATTTGTGCAGGCACTCAACAGGTAACTAAGAGATTTTAACACAAAGCATGATAAAAGGTGTGCTAAGGTTATCTAAACAGATTTAAAAAATAAACTTTTGAGAAATGTATGACCAATTTCTAAGGGTTCAGGATATAATTACACATGTGGTTCACATAATTATTCTTCTGCAAGCACTAGGGTAAAATTAAATTTTTTTCTAGTGAGTAGTCATTTTCTTTTTTGAGAGTTGATCAAAGCTAACCAGACATCATTAAGAATTATACAAGTGTATTATGTAAAGGAGGTCCAGATCTTTTAGTGTTTTGCCCTCATAGTTACACTGTGGAAGCTCACTTTATTCTTGTGTTTTACCAAATATTCAAGAAAATATTTGGTTAAAAAATGATGAGGGCTTACATGTAGTAGTCTATTAAAACCTATTTTTTTTTAGATATATGTCCCTGCAATCTCCAAAAAGAAAAATTACACTTTTATACAGTGACATCAAATTTTTTCCACTACATTAACAACTGAGAGAAAAATTAGAAGAATCTTAAAGTAGCTGCACAAACATTTATCATCATTGACGAACATTATGGTTTACTATTTAACTCCTTGAAATAAACAAGTAAACTTAGACTTGGCACTTCACAATGACTATACCTCATGAAATCACACACCTCAGGGAAAGCCAGTTACATTTGGTTTTACATCAAGTTGAGATTTTCTGATTAATTTTGAGCGTGATTATCTCAGGAAACTATCTCAGAAAGAAATATTCTAAAAGAAATACCACGTGAGACAGTGTTGGCCATACAGATCTGAGATTTTATACCTGGTCAGTCCTGAAAGAAGAGAGAGAGAAAAAAGAGAGTGTGTGTGTGCGATGGAAGAGAGGAATGCAGAAAAGGCAAGATGAAAGAAGGTCTGTCTCTGAAGAAAACATAAAAACTGTCTAACCTATGCAAGTAATTTATACTTTCCATTTCTCAAGCACCTAATCTTTTAATGCTTTTTCTGATTTTTATAAAATAATCTAGCTTTGAACAGGTTTGAAAAGTAATAGAGGATATTCATGGATATCTGCATATAATAGGATATTCATGGCCATTTTTGAACATGTACACACACATACACACAAGCACACACACACATCATACATATAATTTGACCTCCATAGTTCTATGAGAAAGACTATTTCTGATTGGGTGACTCTGCCTCAGTGGGTGCTAGGTAATGAGCTTTTGGAATAAATACGTTTCCTGCCTCCAAATCAGTAATTGTACAATATTAATTTAGAACATGATCTCCATGGTCACCATCAATTACTATGAGAATTTACTTTTCACAAAACAGCATTTGCACAAAACTTGTTCCTGCCAATGTATTCTGGAGTACCTACTATATTTGACACTGGCAGCTGTAAGTACCATGGCTTGCTCTTTGCTATTGGATCTACTGATTGAAATGCCATTCATTTTGTGCAGATAAAAGAAATATGGCTTAGCTGGCTTCTGTTTATTAAAACGTGGCCAAGTAGAAATTTCATTTAATTTTAAGAAGCCATGATATCTTTTTCCTTCTATCTTTGCTTCTCACAAAAAGTATTTGAAATTCGGGGAAGAATTTGAAACCATTCACATGCTGTTCATTTAAAAAAAAAAAAGCCTTTAGCTTCTAGTAAGTCTTCTACTAACAGCCTTTATTTCCACCACAAAAATACTTTCACTATGAAAGCAAACTGTCAAATAGATGTATTTTTTTTTAAAAAAGCATCCACTCTGAATTAAGACAAAAGTACTGATGAAGATGAGTGGAAAAAAAGAGAGTGGGTCTCCACAGAGCATCTCAAATCAGCTTCTAACAAAGCACTTGCTCTCACTTTTTCTATTTAAATGGAATGATCTCACAAAAGAAACAGGGAAGAAAGAAGATATTTGGAGATCAGTGTAAATGTATCAAAATAGGTAGGTATCTATATTAGTTTGCTAAGACTGCCAAAGCAAATGACCACAATTGAGTAGCTTAAAACAACAGAAACTACACCCTTCCCGTTCTGGAGGCTGGAAATCTGAAATCAAGGCGTTGGAAGTGCCACTCTGTCTCTCTGAAGGCTCTAGAGGATCATCCTTCTTTGTCTCTGCCTACCTAGTGGTGGTTGTCAGCAATCCTTGGCAAGAGGTCTGTGGAGCATAACTCCAGTCTCTGGTTGGAAGTCACATAACAGCCTTCCTTCTGTGTGTAGCTGTGTCCAAATTTTCCTCTTCTTTTGAGGCACCAGCCATTGGAATAGGACCCACCCTAATGCAGTATGACCTTACATTAACTTGATTATATCTGCAAAACTTTATTTCCAAATAAGGTCACACTTTGAGGTTCTGGGTTGTTGTGAACTTTGGCAGGGACATGATTCATCCGAGTACTGTTGGCTACTTTGAAAGACTAGATTGTGTGTTACATGAGGGCAAGGACTACTAATCTCTGTATCCTCAACATCTAGCATGAAGTCTAAGTACCATGTAGATACTTAATAAATGCTTGTTTAATAGGGTAGATGTTTAATAAATAAGAAATGAGCTAATTATTCAGTGATAGAAACCAATAAATTACAAATGTTAAAAAAAACGTAAATGTCATCTTTGTATTGCATTATATTGTATGCTATTTACCTTTGGGTTTCTTTTTGGGAACAGTTCAGTCAGGACTCCCACTGTAACCTGGATCAGAAAACATGATCATGACCCTCAACCTCTCTGGACTTCTATGTCCACACATGAGGTCTAACATAGAATAACTGAGTGAGTTAAAGCACCAATGAAGATCTTTCCAGTTTAATCAAACTATGCTGCTCTTCCTTGCAGTACATGAAAATAAAATAGAGCTTCTTATAAAACAGCATATCCAATTAAGGAAAAAGACAGAACAGTAAGCTGTCTTCATTTTATGTCAGCCTCTCTTGGTTCTTTATATACTATTTTTCCAGAAGTCTTGAAAAATGTGTCAGAAGATTTTTTAAGAATTTTCTTGCTTTAGCAAAGCTATGACAGATTATAAGGTTAGCTCTGCCATTTAAGAGAGAGAAAGACATCTCCTCGTCTTTATTAAATGGAAGCAGTGACCAGAATTAGTACCTTGTGTTATGAGGATACCAGTGTATTCTCATTTTCCACAGGTGTTAGAACTGTGGCATCCTAATAATGGGCCAAAGGACTACAAGCAAAAATACTGGAAATCATGGCGATGTTGATCATTTTCTTTGGTGAGAAACCTGGAAAACTATCACAGCTTTAAAAGACAACCACAAGACAGTAACAAAGAGGATTCACAATCATCCTACTACCTTAAACCTTTCCTTGTTCCCATTATATTCTTGTTTCTAGAGCAGTTCAGTGGTATGCTCACGCTGCTGTTAACTAAGAGCCTCCATCAAGAATATCAGAAATTACAACTGCTTTTCTGTAAAGCTCCAAATTCCTGCATCATTTGATAATGATATACTGGTATTTGAGGAACAGCAATTGGACCCACTCCCCAAAAAAATTTCCCCACCTACCTTATTTCTAAAGTCTGAAATTTCATTGTTAAATCACCAGGCATTGGGTAAGGCTTTCTCCTACCGTTGAAAATGCAAATGCCCCTAGAAAGTGGACCACATTAAAGACTTCCCTCATGGTATTTTACTATGATCCAGAGAGAGATATTTTTGAAAATTTAAAAATGTTAGAGCACCAATTGTTATGATTGATTTTTAACTTCCATTACTAGGGAAAGCTAGAGAAAAACAGACCTATGCTGAAATTTAACCAGCAATCCTAGTGGAACTCATATTTTCCTAACATACTCACTTTCCTACTCTCTTACATGATAGCTTTTCTCTACTAACACCCCACGTCCAGTCTCCTCTTTTCATTGTCAGCTGATAACCTTAACTCTTATTTTCACTGAGTTATTAGAAGTTTTCAGAAGTACCACATGCCCCTACCATATTCACCCATTGACCTTAGAGAAGGTTGACCTTAGGGAAGGTCAATGGGTGGGTATGGTAGGGGCATGTGGTACTTCTGAGAACTTGCACCTCCAAGCACTCTCACCTACTCAAGAGTGTTGCTCCAGCAACTGTCCTCCACCTGCATCATCAATTTCTTTTCTCTATTCATTCTTTCCTATCAGTCTCCCATTTTTAGAAAAGACTTCCTTGAACCATGATGCTCTCTATTACTGCACCATTTTATTGCCTCCCTTTATAGAAATCATTCCTAAAGGATATCTATTGTTGCTGTCTTTCCTTCCTCCCCCACATCACTCTTGAGCTTACTCCAATCAGTTTCATCTTCACCATGCCACTTGCTGCAAAAACTCTTGTGAAGGTTATCAAAACCTCTATATTAAAAAATCAAGTGGCTCATTTTCAGCCCCATGTTTTCTCCCTACCAGTTGCATTTTCATTCTCTTCTTCTGGAAGTATTTTCTTCAGTTGACTTCTTGTCTCCACTGGCCTAATCTCAGTCTCCTTTGCTGATCTTTTCCTCTGTTCTCCAACATCTAAATACCAATGAACACCAGTAACCAATCTTTTGATAGCTCCCAACTTGTATTTCCAGTTTTGAGGTCCAAACTTGCATATCCAACTCTCTTTGTGATGTTGCTACTCAAGTGCCCAATAGACCACTCAATCCTAACATGTCCAAAGACATAATCCTCTTTCGCTTCTTCGAACTTACTCTGTCCTCAAGCTTACTCATCTATGTAAATATCAACTCCAGTCTTTCAGCTGCTCAGGTTAAAAATCTTGATGTTATATTTGGGTTGTCCTTTTCTCTCATACCTGATTTTCCCTTTATCAGTCATATTTACGGGTAGGCTTTCAAAATATACTCACAATCTGACCTCTTCTCCACCTCTGCTTCTACCATCAGGTAGGATATTTTAATAGCCTCTTAACTGGTATCTCTTCCCCCTCCCTTATTTCCTTCTCCATCCTCGATAGGCAGAGTGATCCTTTCAAAGCTAAAGTCAAATCACATCACTTCTGTGCTTCCAAATCTTCCAGTGGTTACTTATCACACTCAGATTAAAAACCAAATCCCTCAAATGTTTGCTTATGGTTTGCTCCACATCACATCTCGGAACGCATTTCCTGTTTCTCTCCAGTTTGCTTCTTCTGCTCCATTTAAAATCATTTATTTGCTTTTCTTCCTATATGGTAAGCACATTCTCACCTAAGGGTCTTTGGGCTTGCTAGTCTCTGTGCCTGAAACACTCTTCCCCACATAAACACATGGTTATATCTTTTACTTCCTTGAGGTCTCAGTTCACATGGTACCTTGCCAAGGAGGTCTTTTCTGGCCATTCCACATTAAATAACAATTCTGCCACCAGAATTCCCAACACTTATCATTGCTAAATATATATAAATATACATATAAATAAAAAATATAAATAAGTGTATAAATAAATAAATATATATATATATATAGACACACACACATACATATGTATATATATTTGTTAATTTGTCCATTATAAATCTCTTCTTCTAGAAATTGATGTCTATGCTCCCTAGACAGGGAGTCTCGACTATTTTATTCATTACTATATCCCTAGAGCCCAGAACAATGCCTGGTCTATAGTAAGTGTTCAATATGGTTTTCTCAAATGAATAATCCCTACTTTTTAGCAACTTCATTCTTCTCCCAACAATACCTTCTTCTCATTTTTCTCCATTGACATGATTAAACCAGCTCAAGAAACTGCCATCTGCAAATGATACTTAGAATTCCTCCCACAGACAGAGTTCCTTGAAAACTAAACCAAAAAGTAATAGAAAGCTGTGGAAAATTTTAATACATTTATTTTAGGTTAAAATTATAATTTTTACTAGGCCTGCACAGTATGATTTATTTTAGGAAAAACATTTGTGAACCAAAGGAGGAAAAAAAAAGAAAAAGGAAAAGAAAGCAAGAAAAGGAGGGCAGGAGGGGGTTAGTTAGCTGTCAAGTCTTTCTTAGTTACTGCAAAGGTTATCCATGAGGATCAGATGCATGTGAAAACACTTTGTAAAGTGCAGAGTACTGCAAACCCAGCTTGTTTAATTAAAATCATATTTTCTTGTTTCATTGTCAACCAAGTCACTTTTGTTTACAGATCTATTTTTTAAAGTCTTTCTAAAATATTCGGGTAACACTTTCTCCCTAAGTAGATGTAGTACTGCATTCTAAATGTTGCCTTCCGTAAAAAGAGAAAGAACAGTGTGGTGGGCGGAGTGATGACCCCACTCTTGCTAACCATCAAAGCTGTCCATGTCCTAATCCCTGTAACCCATGAATATGTCAGGTTACCTGGACAAGGGAAATTAAAGTTGCAGATGGAATTAACATCGCTGATTAACAGACCTTGGAACAGGGAGATTAGCCTGCAACATCCAAGTATGCTCGATATAACTACAAAGGTCATTATAAGGGGATACTGGAGCTGCCCAACAGAGATAGCGGCATGAAACCTGGTAAATATTGCAGGCTTTGAAGACGGAAAGGGACCAGGAGCCAAGGAATGTGACGGGCCTTAAAAAACTAGAAAAGGCTAAGAAGTGGATTCTTCCCTAAAGACTGCAGAAGGAATGCAGCCTTGCCTACACCTTGATTTCAGCCCAGTGATACCATGTTAGATTTTTGACCTCTAGAACTATAAGATAATACATTTGCATTGTTTAAAGCACTGTGTTTATGGTAATTTTTTACAGGAACAATAGATAATGAAGACAAACAACAATGTGGCAAAGCACAGGCTCCTGTGCCAAACAGGCCTGAGTCTTAGTTCCAGACCCACCAACCCCTGCCAGCATTTGTTCCTCATCAGTAAAATAAGAATCATGGTAGTGCCTTCTCCCTAAGAATATCGTTAGGACTGACTATGATGGTGTAAAGAACTTAAAACAGGGCCTGGAACAGGGTAAATTCTCAATAATCATTAGCTGTTAGCTTTTAACTGATCATTTTTTTAAATTTTAAATATAAATTTAATATAGACATCAAGGGCACAGTAAAGTAAACTGCACATGTATTGGAACAAGAATAAAATTTGGAGTTGGAAGAAAGTTATCATAGCAATGAGATCTTGGACAACTCATCTTTCTTCATCTGCAAAATGAGATAATCGTAATGGCCCAGTCTACACCAAATTAGGAGTTCAAAATGAAAACACTGTGGAACTCAAACTCGTGCTGCTGGAATTTTTGCCCATCTCATAAATCCTTCCTGTCTGCTTCTTTTGTTGATATTTGGTTTAGTAAGTGTGGCAGAGTGAAGAAAGTTTCTCTAGTTATTGCAAGATTATAGTCAGTTGGGTTTTGGTTATGATTTTTTCACTAGGTAATGAGGTAGTTAAGAGACAATATTACCCAAACAAGATTTTTCTTTAAATGTAATGTGGGTCATAACTAGGTCCCATGGAGGAATCAGAGAAGTTTTTCTAAAATCACCATAAAGAACGTGACATTTCTTTCTCTGCATTGACTCTTACTTATCTTAAGCTCAGCTCGCCTTCATCACAATTCTTTTGAACAGGCTGAGTGTCTGAAGACTACATCGCATCTGTTTGTGCATGGAGTAGGAATCCTGTCATCACAAACACAGTGACCCAGGCAGCCTGATCCCTCATTTTCTCTTCCCATCTCCATAACCCAGATGGTACATGTGAAAAGTCCTTGATTAGCTGTAATATACCTCGACGGTGTTTCCACTTTAGCGTCATTGTTCTAGCTCTCTCGGTCCTTTATTTTTATTATTTATTCTTCACTTTCCCCTTTTTCCCACTTGTTTTCCTAAATTCAACCTCCTTCCTCTCTTTTTTAGGTATTCTGTGACACAAATGAATAGAGGCCCACATTAATAAAACTAAGATAATAGGATGGAAAATGTGGCGAAGTGGGTCAACAGTGTATCTCTAACATGTCTAATACAGACCTCTCACTCCATACCTGTTTGTGTTATGTAACTCTAGCGTTCCCTGCTTTTTGTTTTTCAGCCCCACAGATTTCTTTATCTCAGGCTTCTCGGGGCCTTTAATATGCTAGCATACATTGGGCTGTAGTACCTAGCATTGCAGACTTGCCTGACCATGAGTTCTTTTTTAAAATGTAGAACATTTGGGGGAACTATAGAATTCTCTGGATTACTCATAGGTAAAATCCAGGATAAATATCTGCTGGGGTCTGGAAGGAGGGGGTGAGAAGCACATTTACCATAGGCACAAGGTGCATGTCAAAGAAGACAGAGAGTTCCAAAATATTGTTTAGGTGTCTTTTAGGCTGACATAATATTGTGCTGCATTAAAGAAAAAAAAAAAACCCTGCTCTAATCCCTTTCTCTAGAGGAAAAAGCCCACTTAATTAATTTCCTCTTTTCCTCTCTCACTTATTTTTCTTTTCCCTTCCTTCCTAAAGCAGGAGACATATTTTGCTAATTTTTCTCCTTTATTTTCTTCTTTCTATTATCCTTCCATCCAAGTCAAGATGGGAAGACATATTGGTAACTCTACAAAGCATCCAGGTGTAGTTTTTTTTTTCCCCCTCAGTGGAAAGATGAATAGGCTATAGTAGAAAAGTTTTTATTGATCTCTCATAACTAAAATATTTAAATATCCAGAAATCACTTACCATTCAAATTTCTCTGGCTTTGAGTTTTTGCCTCTTTTCTAAGGCCTAAAGCTTACTAGGATCACACCTTAATTATTCTCAACAGCAAATAATCATATACTTGAATTTTACTATGATCCTATGTCCCCAGAGCTGGAATTGGAATGTAAAAAGAGATCTTCTTTATATTTAAGAAGTACATACTCTGCCTATTTGATTCTAACATACTGCTCAATAAGTAGGCAGTTGTTATTTTATTCAATAAAGATTTATCTAGTACCTGTTAGGATTTGTGCAAGGTACCAAGGATTCCAATGTGTAGTTTATATTTATAGCTATCAGTGGTGGTGACGATGGTGCAGAAGATAATGTGGTCTCCTCTATAAGGTGTCTGTCATTAATGACGTGTCCATTAAAATGAAACCTCCCAGCATTCCAAAAAGATTAGCATGGAGACAGCTTACAAACAGAATAATTATTGTTGTTGGTGAGTGGCTTATTGGACCAGTTTGTTGTTCTGGATCAGAGGTTCTGAACTTCAGCTGAAAAACAGAGTTCTTTATAAATATTGATGCCTGGGTCCCACTACAAATCAACTGAGTTAGAACCTCTGAAGGTAGACTCTTTGGACACTGTTATTGCATTAAAGGTCTGCTGGTGAGTGTAACATCTAGCTAGTGTTGAGAGCTATTGTTGTAGATGGAAGCAAGAAAGGGATTGTGTGAGATAAAAATAACTACATTAATAGTAACTGAATTGAGAAGAAGATCAAAAGAAGAATTATTAATTCTACACAAATTAACTAAGGATCTCAAAAGTTGGGAGTGCCACAGAATTATGACCAAGGGTTATAGTGCCTAAGAAAACACATAAGCCAGATGCTTTGTTTCCAAAGGAACTCCATTTCCTTAGAACATGCAGAGGAAGACTGTGCTATGAAAGAGATTCCAAATATCCAGGGAACTCAGCTTGTAGACTGGTTACATTCATCAAATTTAAAGTTATAAATATTGCACATGGTCTCAATACTCAGAGATAAACATTTACATACCAGATTTCATGAGCAGACAATTGTGAAACCAAATAATGATTTGTCTGCAAAGGTACACACATAAGAACAAATACAATTTAAAAATAAGAGGCTTAATTATTACTGTTGAAAATGGGGAAACAGATTTTTCTCCCCTCCTTTTCCTCAGAACATTTAAAATGCTTCTCTTTGAAATGTAAATTTCCCCTCAAGGGAAATACCATCTATCATTTAGTTTTTGTGGAACTGTAAGTGCCTAATTTTAGTGGATGCCTTGCTCCAAATTACACATCTACTTCCTGTCATAAAAACAGAAAAAATTTGTTTTTCCTCTGGGTAAAGTAAATTAAGTAACACATTTGGTCACCCCCATTATTAGGTAAAATTAGGATAAACTACATATAACATTTGGTGTTGCTGAGTCCTCTTACTTCAGGGGAGTTATTGTTTATCTGGAAAACACATATGTAATGAGTTGTATCTACTTGGCTTAAGAGGATGAGATTTTGGATGATCCAAAATGGCCGAATAGGAACAGTCCTGGAGTGCAGTTC
>PVKP010034143.1:0-24456 GCA_004027715.1 Plecturocebus donacophilus | reverse complement strand
CCTCCACGCCCCATTCAGCCCCTCTGCCCCTGCCCCGTCGTCCCTCCCTCCTCCAGCCTTGTGCTCCAGCAGTGGATACATTTCTGGTATGTCACACTCCGTCTGTTCCTGTGTCTCTTACTCCCACTCCTCCAATCTTTCTTTCCTTTGCTTCTTCCTCCTGGCCCTCCCAGCAGGCTCAAGACACGTTTCTGCTTGCTGAGCAGAACAGCCCCGAAGGTCCTCCTCGAGAGAACACGATGTGTGGAGGCCTTCTAGCGGTAGCTCATTTTATTTGACAATGAATGGTTCATTGCATGCCAAGGTCACACAGGGTCCTGGCTTGCTGTGAGTGGGACCATTCCAGTTTTAAAACTTAAAGGCCCCTGTCCCGGGAAAACTCTCAGTCCCAGGCAAACTGGGTCAGTTGGTCATCCTACTTCATTCACGTAGACACTATTGTCACATTACTGTGCACTGCTTTTCTCACATTTAACAGTTGAACCTTGTAGATGAAATTGTAAGAGTGATCCTGATACATAAGATGTCGTCATTTATGAGTAATGGATGTGGATTGAAGGCTCTTTATATCTTCATAGGGTGGAGGTAAATGCAGCATTATGTGTTTGCCCCCTGAATACACATCCACTAAAAGACTATGATTGGACCTCAGCCATCACATCTGCTCTTGGGGTGTCACACCAGAGTTCTAGGTGGACCCAGAGTTGCAGAGACAAGGTCAGGGGAAGGAGCCGAGAAAGAGGTTAACAAGACCGCAGATGCTGCAGATGGGATTCACACGAAGATTTCCTTCCCACCAGCCAGGCCATCGCTGGCTTTGTAAGTAATGAGATTAGTAACGTTAGAGGTGTTGAAACACAGCCCGAGTGGTCACTTGTACACTATGCTGCAGAGAGGAGGGTTCAAATGGTTCCAGACAGCCCTGAGATTCACAGGATTCATGTGCAAATCAGAGGTAAAGAGCCCTTAGCTTTCATGTGAATACATAATTTCCTCTGATGTGCACAGAAATTCTCGCCCAAATCTTGTGAATTTCCAGCAAGTGTTGCGAAATACTTACAAACGCCTCCAAGAAGTGAGCAGGTCTTGTCTGTCCTATCTCCCTTTTCTCTCCTTGAGTCTACTCCCGTTGGGTTTTCTCATACACCACTCCGCTGAAACTTAGGAGTTAATTGAACATGAACCAACGAACAAGTGAAAGTAATGTTTCTTGTAGTTGTATATGACTAGCTATGTGATTAAAATGCCCAAACTGGCAAGTTGTGTTTAAATGCTTAATAAAAGCTAGGTTTAAATCGTTAAGTTAAAAAAATGAATAGAAATGAAGACCCAGATAGCTACACTGTCATCTCTCAGCACAACTTTCACTCTCATATAAAGAAACTCATTTTCTAAGTAGGAAGGTTGTTGCAGACTGCCGGAGATTCCCAGGAATGAAGGCCCAGGTTTTGTGGAGTTTCCATCTGTCTCCTTGTAGACGCAGCCACCTGCCACCAGGTGGCAGAACAAGTCGAGAAAGCTGTGCCCCACTGAGTCCCTGAGCCCCTTCTGCTGCAGTTTTTGAGTGAGTTTTCTCAGGGGCCGGGGAACCATCCCAAGGTCTTGCCCTCCTAAGATATTCCAGGGTGTACCCAGGGCCTGATCCGGGGTTTCTGACGTCTACGATGACGCTTCAGGCAGCGACATGGATCAGCAGGGCCTCTGGGCTAGGAGACTCAATTCGCCTCCTCATTAGTAACCCTGGGATGTGGTGGTAGGTTGCTTTAGGCAGGACGAGAGGCCAGTTGTATCTGTCAGTATGTCCGGGTAGTGACATCTGTGATTCTGCAGGGACATTTGGACAGCAGGGAATCAGAAACACGGGAAAGTGAGGGTCAGCAACCGAAAACCTTGCCAACTGCTATGGACTGAATTGTGTTCCTCCACCCTGCAACTAATGGGTTGAAGCCCAGACCCCTAATGGGACTGTATCTGGAGCTAGAGCCTTTAGGAGGGAATTGGGATTAAATATAAACATAAGGGTGGAGGCCTGCTCTGACAGGATTAGTGTCCTTGTGAGATGAGATGCCACAGAGCTCATTGTATCTGCTAGTTTCTCGAGGTAGTGACAACTGTGATTCTGCAGGGACATTTGGACAGCAGGGATGTCTCTCCCTCTCTGCACCACAAGCACCCAGGAAAGGCCGTGCGACATCTTAGCAAGAAGGAGGCAAACCATGAGGAGAGCCTTCACCAGGAACCAAATCGGAGAGCCTTCACCAGAAACCTTGATCTTGATCTTCCCAGTTGGCAGAACTCAGAGAAAATAAATGTCTGTCGTTTAAGTCACCCAGCCTGTGGTATTTTGTTATGGCAGCCCGAGCGGACTGATACACCAACCTAGAGATTTTTCAAAGAAATGAGTCCCGGGCTGGCCCAGAAGGCCAGGCTGCTCAGTCCCCGGAGCCTGATGGCAGGTGAGGCGGACAACCCTGCCCAGCCCAGTCACATTTTCTTTTCTTTCTGAGTCTTCTTTGAGATAATAAGCTGCCTCGGTGCAACTGCCTTGAAGGGACGTAGAGTTCTGCAAGGAGTCAGGGAGGGGCTGTGAGTGACGGTGATAAGACCCACTCCCCAACCCCCCTACCCTGCAGATGGATGGGATTTATATCAAGAAAGGCTACCATGTCAGTCCCCAGCTTTATGCCATGTCTTCCTCAGCTGAGATTTAAACAAGTATGTAGGGATTCAAGAAAAAGTGGATTTTAAAATTTGGAGCTGATGTTACAGGGAGGAGGGGTCAACCGGATTTTGCCAGCCCTGAGATTGAACTGGATAAATTACAGGTAAATTATATGTGTGAAAGCACTGGGTACATGAGAGGAACTCAATACAATTTTTTTGGCTTGCAAGCAAGTTTCGCAGAAGCTCCTGCAAGAGGGGAAGTGACTCTTATTACTATGAATCGTAACAGTTTCTTTTATTAAAGACCTGTTTACAATATTATCTTATTTATGCAAATACAGATGATAAAACAATAGTCTCCCTTGTCCACCCCTCTCCATCACCAGCCCCCTCAGCAATGGTTTAATGTGTTTCCTCAAAAATTCCTCAATCAATGCATTTACATGCACATACATGCACTAAGAGAAACATGCGCTTGCCTTTTGTGGGGCCATAAGATACATATTGGCTCATGATGCACGTATTGTGTGGCACTTGATTTTTGCGTTTTACAGCAAGTCTGGGTGAACTTCTCCTGTCAGTTCATGAAGAACTATCTCATCATTTTTAACTTCTACGCAGTGTTCTAGGTGATATGCCATACTTCTTTAACTACTTCCACACACAAGGACCTTACACATTTTTTCCCCAACTTTTAGAGTTCTCAAAAGTTTTTCCAATATCCTTGTTCACAGAGGATGTGTCACTCTAGAAGAGATACACAGACATGGAATTTTGGCACAAAACTCGACAAATATTTGAACCCTGAGCAACCATTGATAAACGGATCTGAAAAGAGGTGGGACCAATTTATACTCTCAGGAGCACGGTAGGATAGTGTTCATTGTCCTTCACCGTCGCTCTTGACGTTATTCGTTCCTTTAAATATTTGCTAATATGGTGGTTGCTATACGAAAGGTTTTGAGACGAAGCCTTCATTACAGAATCTGTGAGGTCCAGGACTGGTCATGCCAGGGCAGGTCATGCCCGACATACTCACATGTCACCTCCAGTGGGCCGGTTGGGGAGAGGCCAAGAAAGGCACAGTAGAGTACAACAGAGAGTGACAGGAGGAAGTTTCGGGGGCCATGAGAAGGCTCAGAGAGGGCACCCACTCAGCCCTGGGGGTTGTAATGGAGTCAGTGGAGGTTTCCCAGAGGATTAGATGCCTGAAATGTGCGAGGAAAGAAATTAGTCAGGGAAAGGGAGAGGAGGAACAGCACTCGACGCATAAAGACCAGGCCACTGAGGTGATTTTGGAAACTGCAAATAAGCAGAGCCAGTTTCTATTCTGTGCACTTGTAGCAGTCAAGATTGGCTACCATGAGGTGGTGCAGGATTAGAAACGTGTGTCCCAGTGGAGACCCTGAGTTCCTCGGCTGCAGTTCTCTAGAATGAGGGTGCTCGGTCAGGGGGTAGCCTGAATTCCAAGGTCCGGCCCTTGAGGATCTTTTAGGTTGCATCAGGGCCCTGGCCCAGAGTTTCCGAAGTCTGTCATGGGACTTAAGATAGTAAGATATATACATATATACACATATACACCTCACTATATATGTATGTATATATATACACTTCACTATATATATATATATACACATATATGTATACCTCACTATATATATATATATATCTCACTATATATATATATACACGTCATTATGTATATATATATATGTATATATACCTCACTATATATATATATATATGTATTTTTTTTCCTTTTTTTTTTTTCCTTAAGGACCTAGCCTGGGAGACTCAAGTCAGCTGCCCACTCATTCTGTAGCCCCGGGCTGTGAAAAGAGGCAATTTTAGGCAGGGTGAGATGCCAATGGTGTCATGAGGTATCTTAGGGGATAGTGAGGGCATCCTTAGAGGATACTGAGAATACTTGCACTGGGGCTCATGGGAGGCATAATAGCCCCCAGGGCAGCAGTGCCATCAGGTGACTTGCAACTAGGCAGCTGGCTGGCACAGCAGGTAGCTGTGAATGTAGCAGTCCCCTAAGCCACAGAGTCACTGAATGTGTGAGAAGAACAAGAATTTGAAGATCATTTAGCCAAGGATTTCAGTATGTCGATAGGGCAATGGAAGTTCAGAAAGGTAGAGCAACTTGCTCAAGGTAACACAGAGAAAAAATGTATCACTATGGTGAGACAGTGAAGTGAGGACACTGTGACTAACACTGACAGATGAACTCTGTCTTTCCCTGGACCTGAGAGGTTCTAGAAACCAAGACTGTGCAAATGGGTCATCACAGCAAAGCACCTGAGGAGGTTCATGGCAGCCAGTTCCCAATCAGCAGCAGTGGTGTGCCTCTGAGGATATAATGTGTAAGGGTCTCTTGGTGTGTGAATCAGCCTCTGGTGGGTGGTGAACACAGGGCTCTGGGACTGGCGTGCTCTCTCTTTCTCTCCGTCTGTCTCTCTGTCTCTGTCTCTTTCTCTCTCCTCTCTCCTCTCTCTCTCTCCTCTCTCTCTTCTCTCTCTCTCTCTCCCCCTCTCTCTGTGTTTTTGTGTGTGTTCTAGAAGTGAGGTCCTTTTGTCACCAAGCCCTGCTCTATTAAATCCCATTATGACTACTTGAGTTTCGACGGCTGTTTTCCAAGTCATGGCCCCTTATAAACCCACTGGATTGGTTGGAGGGTGGTATCATTGCAGCCAAGGATCCTCCCTCCAAGCCCAAGGGAAGGAGGGAATATGGTGGCCTCAAATCTTGTCCCCTGGGCCTGAGCCTCTTAAGCTGCAGTGGCAGCTTCATCCATGTCTGTGTCCCACACAGTCTCACATCCCTTGCTCTTCCTACATTCAGGCAGCCCAGATTCATTTCTGGACTGGAGAAAAGGCCTTAGCACCTCCAGGAAGACAGCTCTGAGTCCAGACATTGAAAACAATTGGCTCCTGCTGGGAGGGAGGCTCTGGACTCCAAGTTGGAGGAAATAAAAGGGATACTTCTCACTCTTATCCCAGGTCAGAGAGTCTGGGCACAGCAAAGCTTTAGTGGACACATGCTCATTGATTCATTTTCTTCAATAAAGATTTACTGGTGCCATGCTGTACGTAAAGCCGTGTGTCCAGGTACTGGCTGTTCCAGGACTAACGAGGTACAGCTCCTGCTCCAGAGATGAGAGTCTGGGTGAGGACAGTCATGGAAATTAACCTGCCAGAGGTGGCAGTCCAGCATGAAAAATGCTACGATAGAGAAGAGTACACTGTGTTTGTGTGTTAGTCAAATATTTCATCATACAGATAGGGAAATGGAAGCTCAGAAAGATATAGCAACTTCATCAAGGTAACACAGAAAGAAAATGGATCACTGTGGTGAGACAGTCAAGTGAGGACACTGTGATTGGGACTGGCATAGTGGAGGGGAGAAACGTTACCAAGGGAAGAAGGAAGTGTTCTTTTTGAGGGTAGGAACATCAGCGATCAAGAGGACAGCTGAAAGGCTGAGTAAGGAAATGGTGGTTCCACAGGAGAGCCATAAGTGCAAAGGCCCCAAGGCAGGGCAGAATCAAAAGGTATTTTGGGGGTTACTGAAGGCAAATTTTAGCCATGATGTGGAGAAAGATGAGGCTGTAGGAGAGGAACAGAGTTGAGATGTCCAGATGGAAAGTCTGAGGGATGAGAGACAATGTCCTGCATAGAAAGGGGCTCTTACAGAATCATCTCATTTGGATCCAGGTGGCATAGCAGGAAGTCTCCATTGCTGGTCCAGGATGAGTCCTGGGCTCCCGTCCCTGTGTAGTTTTCTACAGTGCACTGGGCCTTCTAAACACACCAACTCTAGGGCATAATGGTGAGGTCAGAGTGATGCCCACTCAAGCTGTTCCCTAGAAGCCAGTGACCGGATACCATCCTCTGTGGCCGGGGAAAGCTGGCAAACAGTGCATAACGAGGACATTGATGTGGGGTCACCTAGAATAAAACCAGGATGACATAAAGAAGGGCTGGGTTTCTAGTGGGTGGGGGAGGGAAATGAGTACAAAGAGGCAGAATTGTGGGGATAAGATATTGGAATCAGGCATTGCTGAGAGGGGAAGGCAGAGAAAGAGAGAAAGTGAGGAGAGGGGAAGGAAGGAAGTGACAGAGGGAGGGAGGGATGGGGCCAGGAAGGAAGAGAGGAATCTAGGGAGGGAGGTAGAAGAGCATTTGGTCCTTTGCATAAGGGATACGGCCTATGAGCTGCAGTCTGCTGGGGTTGCCTCTCTTACACCAGAATTTTGGGAAAAGTATCCACCCTGATGTGCCTCTCTTCCTGGAGAACAGACGCCTTTGTCCTACTTGCTAGGAAGATGATTTTCCTGCACTCTGTTTGGATTTTTGTTTTTGCTTTTTGGCACTCGAATGACCCAGAGTCGCTGGGGAGCTTCCAAGAGGAGGATGCACGGTCCCAGATCAAGGTCCCAGATCAGGGTCCTACACGTACTGAGGGCCTCATACGTATCAGACACTCTGTCATGTGAATTACGTAAGCTGACACTTATCTTTCCAACAGTCCTGCAAGTTCAGTGTCAGTCAGATTTCACAGAGTTGTAACCTGGGGCCGGAGACTTCGAGATATTTGTCCAAGGTCACATAGATATTTATCGACAAAGCTGAGACTTGACCCCCAGTCTGACTAAAATATGGGTGCACGGTGCACCACCTTGGCACCTGTGAACCCCTCCCAGCCTTAATCAAGCCTTCTGTGTCTTGCACCCAGTCCCTAGCCCCCAGATGTTCCCCCATCTTAATTACTATTGATCGCTGCATTAAAAACTACCACAAACATATCAGCTTAAAATGATAAACAGTTTTACTCTCAGAGTTCTGTGGATCAGGGATCTGGGTATGGCTTAAATGGATCCTCTACTTCCGAGTCTCTGACAAGACTGGCAGCCCCGGGACAACAGTCTCATCTGTAGGCTTGACCGGGGAAGGATTGACTTCCAAGCTCACTCATGCAGCTGTTGGCAGGATCCAGTTCCTCATCTGTAGGCTCAACTGGAGAAAGACTGACTTCCAAGCTCACTCACGCGATTGTTGGCAGGATCCAGTGGGTTGCTGGCCTGAGGACCTCAGTTCGTCTATGGCTGTTGGCCAGAGACTTTCACCAGCTCCTCGCCAGCTGGCCTTCACCATCTGGGTGAGCACACATGCAAGAAGAGCCTGAGGGAGAGAACGAATGCCCGCAGGCCAGAAGTCACAGTCTTGTTATAGCCTAAGCATGGAAATGAGACGCCATCACCTTTGCCAAATTTTGTTGGTTAGAAGCAAGTCACTAGGTCCAGCCCACCCTCAAGGGGAGGGAATTCCATAGCAGCATGGGTGCCAGGAGGGGGGATCCTTGGAAGCCATTCTGGAAGGCTGCCCACCACACCTGCTCCCACACCCACTTCAGTATAGTGAACCCCTTTGGGTATCAACCGCCTTGACGGAGCAAATGGTTGATGGGCCACCTTGGACTGTGCTATGTGGCCTGAATCTACCTGATCCCACCTCTCTTCCAGCAGGCCCAGGACTCGAGTCTGCCTGGCCTTGCGTTCCTCCCCATCCCTACCAACTACTCCTGGTCACTGAGCCCATGGGATGTCACAGCAGCTGAAAATGGACCTGCTCCCTGTGACTGAAGCACATACCCATCAGTTGAGTGTGACTGGGACCCAGGGTGGTGCTCCAGGCCTCTCCTGGTAAAACAGAGATGAAGAGCTCAGCTCACCCACTGAGACGGGGCCCACTTGAGGAGAACATGGGTATAGGTGGGAGAGGGCTGGGTCCAGAGTTATCTGTGAAAGCTGCTGAGATGTTCTTGCTTTTGCCCTCTGGGTTGGGATTCTGGGTAGAATCTTCCCATGTTCTCCAGCAGGCAGCAGAGAAACATCCCTAAGGCAACGTGGGAGCACCCATGCCGGAGAAGGAGCCGCTCTGAAGCTGCGTGGAGGCCCAGAAGTGTTCAGACGTCTAAGGTGGGGGACCTACGGTAGGCAGGAGAGGAGTGAGGCTACATCGGGGATGCTTTCTGTGCTTCCATAATGTATTTAACTCAAAAGCAGAGAGACATGTGAAGCACGTATAGATAGCAAGGCACTTTTAAGTAGGATGGTGGCTGCTGTATTCTTCTCTCTGTTTTTCTGTAGGTTTGAAATATTTCAGTGGTACAATACTCTAAAAGTAGAAAACAGAAGAGAAGGAGGGGCTCTCAGGGACCCTGCACTCCATATTTCCCCCAGGTGTGTCTCAGAGCCAAATGCATCAGGCTGGGGGGCGGCATGGTGAACTTGCGAGTTTTCTAGGAACCCAACAGTTCCATTAGGCTGTGGGGATTGAGACTGCAGGTGGCTGGACTCCCATGGCAGAATCTTAGCCAGGAGCACACCCATCCCAGAGAAGCCTGGGCTTTTTCCAGTTTTGGGAAGCATCCACCAGACTCAGCTCTTCTCCCTGCTGCTGTTTTCTTGCCATACATATCAGGAGCAGCTTACAAAAAGACACAGTGTGATAGTGAGAGATAAACAACCTGAGGTGATGGATGAGGCCATGTGCTGGAGGGCCTCTCTCCAAGGCTGGGGTAGGGGTTGCTGTGGTCAGATTATAACTTAATGCCTCTTTAGCCTTTCCTGTGGATTCTGCGACATATTCTCTCCTGACCTCGCCTCCCTGCCCCTCAACTCACAGCCCTCCTCCCCGCCCAAGGGCTATCCTTCAGTCACTGCCCATCAGCCACCCTACATGAAGTTTTTGAAGCCAGTAGCACGTTTACTGTCCATCAACCACGGTGCTATTGCAAAAGTGACTGAGGGATATGCACTACTGCTCCAAGACACAAGGGCAGCAATCCACATGGCTAGGTCCCCTGTGCCTAACTCTCTCCACAACGACCCCACCCCTCCCTGCTACCTCCACCGAAAGACACAAAACCATAAATCACGGGAGGTGGATGTTCATGTGGAGAGGGACATCAAATATTGTACCACTAAAAGAGTCAAGTGTGCCAGCATTTATTTCAGGCCCATTGGGGCGAGCAGGGGCACAGGGCAGCAGAGGGGGCTCTGTCACTGTCCACGGGTGTGTGTGCGGCGCCCATGTTCTGTTTCCGAGTGTCCGGTATCCTCCCCTAGGGAGGAAAACAGAGTGACAGGTGGACCCTTGGGAGCCCTGGGGATTCTGGCCTGGCCTGAGGTTCTCTTGGTGGAACAGGAAGGGGAGGCCAGTGGGCTTGGCAGTGAGCAGTGAGAGAGGCGGAGGCTCTCACTGGAAGCACTTGGTGAAACACACCAGGGCCCCCTGGAACCAGCTCCTCCAACACCCTCGCAGAAGAGCAGATTCTCTGGGCAAGCCTGTGCCGCTGGATGCATCCTGTATGGTGCTGGCAAAATAAATGAAGGGCATAGTGTCTTTAGCTGAGCCAGTCCTGTTCAGGAAAACAGGGGAACATCATTCTAGCCAGCACTAACATTGCTTCCTTTATTCATCGAGTGTTTGCTGAGGGCCTGTTACATGCACACCAGGCTCAGTTGCAGGTACTGGGGATACAGCAATGAACTCTAGAGATCCAGATCTCAGCTCTCCTGGGGCTATCTGCGACCCTGGAGGGAAATCAGGCTCACCATGTCCTCAAGAGTTTGCTCTTCCTTGGGAAGGCCAAAAAATGGAGCTTCCCACCTTGCAAAGTTGAGGGCACCAGTCTGGGGGATGTGGCTTTCTCTGTACAGTCCCAGCTCAGGACTCAGTGAAGTTCATGTTTTCTGAGAAGTGCGACGTACATGTGGTGTCTGAAACGACTTATTGTCAGAGGCTGGCAGAACTCTTCATTGTGCTGGGCCTCTGGCTCAGGGCCTTTCCCTTCTGTGAAATTCCATCCCCGTATCCCTGGCCTGGATCTTCACCCTCCCCTCCTGTAGATGAATATGCTCTTTTCAAGCAGTTGATACATTCTCATAAACTCCCTCAAGTGCTGAGATGCCTCGTTAGCTAGTATCATCGCTTTCTTTTCCTCTCTCCCGGCTCTCCCTTGAGCCCACTCTAATCAGCTTCCAGCCCCACCACGCGACTCTCACATAGATGATTAAATGACTAATTGAAAGTGATGGTTTCTGATTTCCACGTTACTCTACTTATATAAGCCTAAAGACTTAAGGAAAGATCTATTTTGTACATTGTTAACTAAGGTTTACTGAAATTCAAACCGGGGTACTTGCCAATTATATTTTTCCCCCTCACTAGCTCCATCTTCATGTCAAGAAACTCAGTGAGTATACAACCCTGAAACTACCCCTAAATTCCCAATGAGCAGAACCCCAGCATTGCCGGGTGATCCACAGTCAAACTCCAGGTTTCTCCTCTGTGCATTAGTGGAAGCCAAGGTAGGGTGCTTGAGGGAAGCATGGATGTAGAAAACTGTCACACGGATCCCTGAGTTTTTTTAGCTGTAATTTTTGATTCGGACTGCTCAGTCAAGGCTGAGGCTCAGCCTACGGGAGCCTTCCAAGGTCCTGGCCTTGAGGATGCCCAAAGGTTTGTCGAGGGCTTGACAGAGCCCTTTTAGAACCCTGTGATGGGCCTTGAGACAGTGGTATCTGAGCCCCCAGGGTTCTGGTCTAGGAAGCATCAGTTTTCCCACCCTACTTCTAGTTATAATTGGTGTCAGGAGGAAGAAAGAATTTGAGGATGCACCATAAGGTAAATACATTAAGCTGTTCAATCCCTGACAAATGGCACTCCAAATGTGGAGTGCACATTTTGTGCACAGTGTGAATCTGCGCCAATTCACACTACCAGCGTCAGAACCTCAGTGTATGATACCCGATTTGTATCATTACAATTTTAAATGTTGTCAAGTTGCAGTTTGAAAAGTGGAATCTCACTGTTATCTTAATTCCGTTATGACTTGTGATGTGGAGCGCCTATTCCTTTCATAGTGGCCATTTGTATTTCTATAAATGGCCTGCTTAGATTCGTTGTTAGCTTTTCTACTGTTGTTTTTCCTCCCATGCGTTTCTTGAATTGTCTCGTCAGAGTTACCTGTATATTGCAAATATGATTCTTTAGTCTGTTATAATTGAAGAACATGTTTGCTCCCAGCTTCTCACTTCTGTTTGCAATTTAATTCCTGTGTCTTCTCGTATGGACACTTTTCATTTGGGGTGTTCATACCAGCTGCTTTATTCAGGCCTCACCACAACCATGTGAGGTTGTTAATGTTTACCTCAGTTTTCTTTTTGTTTGGTTGGTTTTATTGGCATTCAGTGAATGCTTATTGAGTTAGGTGTCAGAGATACTCTACTCACTGGGGATAGAATCACCACAGTTCAATGCGCCAAGATCGCACTGAGGGCTGGCGGCACAGTAATGAGCTCTACCCTTACAGAGCTTTCCACCTGTACGAGTTCCAGGCACACTCTTAAACATTTTATTTTTCATTCACGATTTAAAAATGTATTACTTACACATAATTATACATATTTATGGGGTACCGTGTGATGTTTCAACCCCTGTAGGCACTGTATAATCATCAAGTCAGGGTAATTACCATATCCGTCACTTTAAACATTTTTCATTTCTTTGCAGTGTTAGCATTTAAAACCTTCTGGATTTAAAATCTTGAAGTATACACTACATTTGTATCTTCTATACTCATTCTACTGTGTAATAGAACACCAGAACTCATTCTCTCTGTCGAACCATAACTTTTTACCCTTTACCAACCTCTCCCGTCGCCTCACATCCCCTTCCCTCCGCAGCCTCTGGTAACCACTACTCTAGTTTCTACTTCTATGAAATCAATTTTTTTTTTTTTAAGATTCCACATATGAGTGAGGTCATGTGGTGTTTGTCTTTCTATGCCTGGCTTATTTCACTTAGCATAACGTCCTCCAGGTTCATCCATGTTGCCTCAAATGACAGGATGTCATTTTGTTTTATGGTTGGATAGTATTCCATTGTGTATCTCAGCCACGTTTTTCCTTACCCATTCATCTGTAGATGGACATTTAGGTTGATTCTATATCTTGGCTATCGTGAATAATGCTGCAATGAACACGGGAGCACAGATGTCTTTTCAACGTAATAATTTCCTTTCCTTTGGATATATACCCAGTAACGAGATTGCTGAGCCACACGGCAGTTTTATTTTTAATTTTTTGAGGAATCTTCACACTGTTTTCCATAATGACTGTAGTAATTTTCATTCCTGTCAACAGTGCATAAGTGTTCCTCTTTCTCCACATCCTCTGCAGCATTTGTTACTTTTTGTCCTCTTGATAACAGCCATTCTAACTGGAGCAAAGTGATATCCCATTGTGGTTTAGATTTGTATCTCACTGACGATTGGTGATGTTGAGTGTTTTTATATATCCGTTGGCCATTTGCACACCTTCTTTTAAGAAAAGTCTATTCAGGCATTTTCCACAATTTTTAATTGAATTATTATTAATTTTGCTACTGTTTGGGCTCCTTATATATTCTGGATATTAACCCCTTGTCAGATGCATAGTTTGAAAATACTTTATCTCATTCTGTAAGCTGTCTCTGTTACTCTACTGGTCGCTTCTTTTGATGTGCAGACGCTTTATAGCCTGACATAATCCTATGTGTCTATTTGTGCTTTTGTTGCCTAGGCTTTTGAGGCCTTACTGAAAAAAATCCTTGCCCAGTTCAGTTTCGTGAAACGTTTCCCCTATGCTTTCTTCTAGTAGTTTCACAGTTTCAGGTCTGACATTGCAGTCTTTTAAGCCATTCTGATTTGACTTTTGTATCTGGTGAGAGATAGGGGTCTGGTTTCATTCTTCTGATTGTGAACATACAGTTTTTCCAGCACCATGTATTGAGGAGACTGTCCTATCCTCCATGTAGGTTCTTGGCTCCTTTGTAGAAAATCAGTTGGCTGTTAATGCTTGGATTTATATCTGGGTTCCCTATAACGTTTTATTGGTCTGTGTATCTGATTTTATGTCAGTGCCCTGTTGTTTTGGTTGCTTTTGTATATTTTGAGGTCAGGTAGTGTACTGTCTCCAGCTTTGTTCTTTCTGCTTGTGATTGGCTTGGCTTTCAGCATCTTGTGTGGCTCCATACCACTCTTAGGATTTTTTTTTTTTTTCTGTCCAGACTGTCCTTGGTATTTTGACAGGGATGTCATCAAACATGGAGATCATGCTGGTTAATACGGACATTGCTACAATATTAATTCTTCCATGAACATGGGATCCCTTTCCATTTATTTCTGCCCTCTTCAATTTCTTTTATCAGTGTTCCACAGTTTTCACTGTAGAGATCTTTTGCCTCCTTGCTTAAGTTTATTGCTAGGGATTTTATTTTTTTATTTTTTGTAGCTATTGTAAATGGAGCTACTTTCTTGATTTCTTTTTCGGATACTTTACTATTGGCAGATAGACATGCTACTGATTCCTGTATGCTGATTTTATATTCTGCCACTTTGCCAAATTCACTTGTTAGTTCTAACAGTTATTTGGTGGAGTCTTTAGGGTTTTCTCTACATAAGTCTATGTCAGCTGCAAACAGGGACAATTTGACTCCCTCCTTTCTGGTTGGATGCTGATATGGTTTGGCTGTGTCCTCACTCAAATCTCATTTTGAATTGTTGCTCCCATGATTCCCATGTGTTGTGGGAGGGACCTGGTGGGAGTTAATCAAATCATGGGGGCGGTTTCCCCCATACAGTTCTTGTGATAGTGAATAAGTCTCACGAGATCTGATGGTTTTATAAGGAGTTTCCCCGTTCACTTGGCTCTCATTTTCTCTCTTGCCTGCCGTCATTGTAAGATGTGCCTTTTGCCTTCCACCATGATTGTGAGGACTTCCCAGCCACGTGCAACTGTGAGCCAATTAAGCCTCTTTTTAAAAAATAAATTACCCGGTCTCGGGTATGCCTTCATCAGCAGCATGAGAACAGACTAATACAGGCGCTCTTTATATCCTTCTCTTGCCTAATTGCTCTGGCTAGAACTTCCAATACTAAGTTGAATTTAAGCGGTGAAAGCGAACATTCTTTTCTTGTTACAAATCTTACAGAAAAAGCTTCCAACTTTTTCCTATTCAGCATGATATTAGCTTTGGGTTTATCATATATGGCCTTTATTTTGTTGAGGTATGTTCCTTTTACACCCACTTTGCTGCGAGTTTCTGCCAGGAAGGGATGTTGAAATTTTTCGAATGCTTCTCAGCATCTATTGAAATGAGCATATGGATTTTGTCCTTTGTTCTGTTGATGTGAGGGATCACTTTTATTACTTTGCACATATATTGAACCAACCTTGCATCCCTGAGATGAATCCCACTTGATCATGGTGGATGACGCTTTTAATGTGTTGCTAGTGTTTGGCTGAGGGTTTTCGCATCCACGCTTGTTAGGGATATTGGTCTTTAGCTTTCTTGTTTTGTTGTGTCCTCATCTGGTTTTGGAATTACGGTAATGCTGGCCTCGTAAAATGTGTTTGAAAGTATTCCCTCCTCTTCATTTTTTTTTTCTTTTGGAAGCCTTTGAGAAGAAGTGGTACCAGTTCTTGCCATGTTTGGTAGCATTCATCAGCAAAGCCATCAGGTCTTGGACTTTTCTTTGATGGGAAGAGTGTTTACTCCTGCTTCAATGTCATTATTCCTTATTGTTTCTGTTCAGGTTTTCTGTTTCTTTTTGATGCAGTCTTGGTAGGTTGTATGTGTCCAGGAATTTATCTGTTTCCTCTAGATTTTGAATTTCTTGGCAGATAGTTGTTCACGATAGTCTCTTATCAACATTTCCATCCCTGTTGTGCCAGTTGTAATATTTCCTTTTTGTCTCTGTTTTTATTTGAGTCTTCTCTCTGCTTTCCTTAGTTAGTCTAGCTGAAGATTTGTCAATTTCTTTATCTTTTAAAAAGCGAACTCTTTGTTTTTTAGATTTTTAAAGTTGTTCTTTAAAAATCTCTATTTTCATTTAGTTCTGCTTTCATCTCTGTTATTTCTTTTCTTCTGCTAACTTTGGTTTTTGCTGTCGTTGTTGTTGCTGTTGTTGTTCTGCTTCTAGTTCCTTGGGGTGTAACATTAGTTTGTTTATTTGAGATAGTTCCACTTCTGGTATGTAGTCATTTATTGCTATAAACTTTCCTCTTAGAATTGCATTTGCTGTATCCCATAGGATTTGGCATGTTTTGTTTCCATTTTCATTTGTCTCAAGGAATCTTTAAATTTCATTTTTAATTTCTTCGTTGACCCATCCATTGTTCAGGAGCATGTTGTTTTGTTTCCATGAATTTGCCCAGTTTCCAATATTCCCTCTGTTATTGATTGCTGGTTTTATTCCATTGTGGTCAGAAAATACTCGATGTGATTTTGATTTTTAAAACTTTGTTAAGACTTGTTTTGTGACCTAACGTATGGTTTATTCTGAGGAATGTTTCATGTGCCGTTGAGAAAAAAATGTGTATTCTGTGGCTTTTGGATGGAATGATCTGTAAATGTCTGTTAGGTCCACGGGGTCCAGAGTGCAGTTTAATGCCGATGTTTCTTGGTTAATTTTCCGTCTGGATGATCTGTCCACTGCTGAAAGTGGGGTACTAAATTCCCTCACTATTATTGTATTATGATCAATCTCTCCTTTTAGGTCTTTTAATATTTGCTTCACATATTTGGATGCCCTGGTGTTGGGTGCATATATTTATAACAATTATAAATAAATAAATATAATTTTTTTACCATATATATTTACAATTGTTACAATATATATATTTAACAATTAAATATATATTACAATATCTATTGCAGTCGTTAAAATACATATATATCTTGTAATATGTATCACTATGTATATTACAACAGTTAAAAAACATATGTATACACACACACACACACACACAAACACACATATACTTACAATTGTTATAACCTTTTGCTTTATCAACCTGTTTAACATCATATAATGGCCTTCTTTGTCTTTTTCTTTTTATGGTTCTTGACATAAAGTCTATTTTATGTGGTCTAAATAGAGGTACTCCCACTCTGTTTTAGGTTCCATTTGCATGGAATGTCTGTTTCCAACCCTTTGCTGTCAGTCTATGTGTGTCTTTGCAGGTGAAGTGAGATTCTTATAGACAGTATGTAGTTGGGGGCTTGTGTTTTTAGCCTCTCTATGTCTTTTAATTGGAGAACTTAGTTCATTTACATTCAAGTTTATCATTGACAGGTGAAAGTTTAACACTATCATTTTGCTACTTGTTTTCTGGTTGTTTTGTAGATCTGTTCTTCCTTTGTTGCACTCTTACTGTCTTCTTTTGCTGTTATGTGTTTTTCTCTAGCAGTAAATTTTGATTCCTTGCTATTGATATTTTAGAGTCCCTATTATAGGTTTTTACTTTGTGGTTACCATGATGAGACTTACAAAATACGTCTTATAATTACAATATAAGTTATTTTAAACAGATAGCAGTTTAACGTTAATCACGGGAAAAAGGAACAAAAACAAACTCTATGCTTTAACTCATCCGCCCCTCCACACTTTGACTTTTTCATGTTTTAAGTCACATCTTTTTATATTCTTATCTCTTAACCAATTGTTGTGGTTATTACTATTTTGAACAGTTTTGTCTTTTGGTTTTCATACTTAAGATATGTTTGCCAGCCCTCAATGACAGTATTATAGCACTGTAAATTTGTCTGCTTTCTTATTATTACCAGTGAGTTTTATACCTTCAGATGTTATTTTTTTTCTGTTACATGTTAGTGTTCTTTTCTTTCAGATTGAAGAAACCCCATTAGCATTTCTTCTTCCTTTCTTCCTTTCTTTTTGTCTTAGAACGTCTTTTTCTTTCCTTTATGTTGGAAGGATAGCTTTGCTGAATACGCTATTCTTGACTGACAGTTTCTTCCCCTTTATCACATTGAATGCATCATTCCTCCCTTTCCTGGCCTGCAGGGTCTCTGCTGAGAAATGTACTGAAAGCTGTATTGGTGATCCATTGAGTGTGATATGTTGTTTTTCTCTTGACGCTTTGAGCATTTTTCTTTGCCTTTGATTTGTTTAAATTATTTGAATACGGTGTGCCATGGGGAATTTGTCTTTGGGTTGAATTCTATTTGTGATCTCTGAGCTTCCTGTACTGGAATGCTATGATCTTTCTTCAGATTTGGGATATTTCAGCCATTATTTATCTAAATATATGCTTTCTAGACCTTGTGCTTTTCTTTTGTCCTCTTCAGCAATTTCTATTATGCAGAGCCTAATTTTCTTGATGAGGTCTTATAATTCTCAAAGGGCTTCTTCCCTCTTTTAAAATGCTTTTGTCTTTTTCCTCCTTTTTGTATGTTTTGTCTTGACGCTTACAGATTCTTTTCTCCGTTTGGTCAACTCTGCTGTTCAACCTTTCTAATCAGTTTTTCAGTTCAGTTGCTATAGTCTCTATTTTAGGACTTCGGTTTTTTGTTGTTGTTGTTTTGTTTTTAATTGTTTTTATTTCCTTGTCACATTTTTTGTTTTGTTCCTGGATTGTTTTTCACATGTTATTTAGTTGGTTACCCATGTTGTCATGTAATTCCCTTAACTTCTTTAGGATTATTCTGAATTGTCTCTCAGACATTCCCTAGATCTTCAGTTTTTCTGGGTATGTTACTGGAGTTTTGTTGGTTTCTTTGGGTGTGTCATATTTCATGAGTTTTCACAATCCTTGTCTCTTTACATTGATGTCTGTGTGCTCGAGGAGATGGCCACCTCTTCCAGGTTTTGCAGCTGTTCCTCGGTGGTGGTAAACCTTTTCTACGTAATATTGGAACTTAATCCCTGGCCAGCCATTGCTTCCAGTCTGGGAAAGACTTATTTTGAACACTGGAACTTAAACGCTGGACTGGAACTATACTGCTGCCCTGCCACTGTTTCTTGGTCGGGGGAAGAGTTAGGTGAACACAGGACCATTATTGCCAAGCTTTTAGTTGTTTCCAGGTCAAGAGAAGGCTCCACGTGATCACGTGGGCTTAGTGGGAAATCTGGCCAGGGATTTGGGCCTTCCTGTGGGTTGTGCCCCCGTCCGTGCTATGGTTCTGGCCAGTCTCCTCAGCACTGGCTTGCCCACTGATGGCGGCACAGAGTGGCTGCCAAGATCCACGTGAGAGTTACTGTGATCAGTGCACCCACTTTCTGTTCCCAGTTCACCCCAGGTGTTTCAGCTCTCTTCTGGAACTCCCAAGGATACCTGTGGGATAGGACTGGAGGGGACTTCCCATGAAGATTCTCAGACTGGTGGGGAGATCACATGTCCACCTCCAATTCCCTCCTCCCACCTCGGAAGTTGTGGGTCTAGAGAAATTCTCTGTGAGTATCATTATGCTGGTTTGGGGGAGGAGATGGCACAGTCTGACATGACTGTTTTTCCTCTTACTGGTTGTGGCTTTTCTCAATTTTGTCATCCTAGGAAGTTTCCTTGCTTCTCCCCCAAGTTCTGGTGAAATCAGAGTGGTATTCTTGTCTTGGATTAATTTCTAGTTGTACATTTGTGGGAAGAGTGGTACTGTGGGATCATCTGTTCTGCCATCTTGCTGACGCCACTCCTCCTATTTACCTCAGTGTTCAAATGCAGAAAGCAAGGCTAAGAAAAGGTGCAGGGATTTGTCCCCAGATTCTAATCCAAGATCCCAACCGATGTATGCCTGACTGGAAAGCTATGCAATAACGTGGGCCCATGCCAGGCTATAGGCCTACATTAAAACCCCATTCATACCTGCCCCCTCCTAGACATTGAGGGAACACAGCACATAGTGGAAGAAGCCTTCTTTTGTTTTCAGAGGAGTGTGCCTACTTCAAAGCCCACAAGGGAGGGTATGGAAGAAGAAGGTACTTAATAACGGGCCTGCTGGACAGGGCACTGTAGTGAGGGTCAGGAGATCTGGGGACCAGGACAAGTCCCACCGCTAACTGTGACTTTGTCTGAGTACCTTGTTCTCTGCTGGACACATCTCTAATAACCAAATAAGAGTTCTAAGCCACTGTTGCAGGCGTCAGAGAGGTGAGTTCTCTGACCCCAGCTGGGATAAAGGGAGAGGGGGTGAGATATACCTCCAGCAATCATTTCAGCAGCCTATGGCCCTTATCAATGCAACCTCTCAGCCTTATCAGCTATTCCTAGTATCATCATGATTTGCACGTAAATGACTGCTGCTGGTTGATGATCTGGGGACAAATGACATCCAAAGCTTATCCCAAAGGGCCTGATCTCCAGGAAGCTGATGGATGTTGCCTCTAGGCCTGCTACAACACCAGCTGCTCTGTGGAGGGGGCATCCCATGTAATCTTCACAACCCCTCCGTGAGACTCTTTCTTTCCCGCCCCCACGAAGAGTAATAGCATCAGTCCTCCTCAACCACCCAGGACTGCTGTGAGGAGTAATGAGAAAGCTCCAAACAGCCCCGGAAGATATTAGAAAGTGAGTTGCACCTGCTATGTACCCACAAAATTAAACAACAAGAACAAGAACAACAACCACAACAACAAACAACAGAGGAGCATTATGCAAGTCCAACAGATTACTCATCTAGATGGACAATTGCAGAAAACATACCAGAGCTGTGCATTATGAGATAAATGGTCATCGATATTACTACTAATCATTAAATGCTCAGTGGTGATACTATTCCCAGTGGAGTTACAAATGCCACCCAAAGAATCCATAGCTCCTGCCCTCTCAAGTAGATATGGGAAGTCATGGTTACTGGGGACCAGGCTTTGCCTGGCATGCCCCTACAGGTTTTCTCCTATCTAGTCCTCACAGCAAGTAAATAAGATAAGTCTATTGCCTGCCTCTGGGACGAGGCTGTTCACCCTCCCCTCACAATCCCCAGAGGACACTGAAGAATAAGTAAACCAAGGCCAAAGCCTCCTAACCCATGCTCTATGGTGTGTGCCAATGGTTTATGATGTCTCCAAAATACAGCTCTTGTCCACCCTTAAGTGGTCAATTAGGGCCTGGGACAGCCTACAGATAGTACCCAACATGGTTAAGCACCACCTGTTTTGAGCCTCACCTTTACACCGCACACCAAAACATACGTGTGTTATCGTGTATATAAAAAACTCCAAACCAAGCCAAAACAAGAAGAGGGTGTGTATGAATTTCCTGAATGGGGTAGAATTCTGGTTATTTCCTGTGTACCTGCCAATCGTGTTCAAGGTAACTTCTCAGGAACACATCAGCGGTATGAATCTCAGCAGAACCCAAGATCAGACCCGACTTCTTCAGCCTTTCACTGAATCCTCCTCCTGCTCCTCCTCCTGTGGTGCCTAGCTTGATCAATGGTACCCCAGGGCCACAAGTCACTCAAGCCAGAAGCCTGGGTATCATCTTTGGCCCCTCTCTGGACCTTGCCCCGGGCTCACCTCCAACCTAAGACAGCACCATTCTATCTATCCTATGAAAAGCAACTGCCAGATAATGCCACTGCCCTTCACACCCTCTTCCACTAATTTTCCCCACAAACTTTACAACCCACAAGTGAGTGAGTGTGTTTTCTTTGGGTACAATTTCTCCCCCTGGCCATTGATTTTCTGTGATAGAGACTAGGGGTGTCTGAGGATGGCCAGTGAATGAATAAAACTGATTGGCAGGGTCATGGAAGCAAGCAAAGCCCACATTGACCCTCACTGGCATGGTCTGATTGCACTTCCTCGTGCTGGAGTCCCAGGAAAGCCGAGTCCCTCTTTGTCATCAGTGCAGGGAGGATGGGTCAGCCTTTTGTGAGAGTGGTCTTAGAGAGTGTGCTCTCCCTTAGGATGGCTTAAAGAAACTGCCCACCCTGCTATGTTGAGGGCACCACTCTGGGGGTTCCAGCGAGATGGCAGCTTTCCCCCTACAGGAAATAAAACAGATGAATGTGATTTGATGGGATCCCTTGAGGTCCCGACGCTCATTTAGTCTGTGTCTGGAAGGCCCACCATTAGGCTCCATGCAGGAGACCAGTAATTTTCTGACTGCTCTCAGGAGTACTCTGGAGGTCTGTAGAATTACCTCAGGTGACCATGGGGAGCACTGGTGGAGGGGCACAACGGATGCAGTTTTTTTTTCCCTCATTGGGTCACACCATCATTTTATCAGTCAAAACGATTCCCCAGTTGGGGGCAGTGTGGGAAGAGATTGGGCAGTGAGTAGTGGGAACTGTCTCCAGGCCCCCTGTGACCTGGGAACCCTGACTCCATTCATGTACAATGTCCCCATCACCAAGCACAATGTCCCCATCACCAAGAGCATGGGCTGTAACTCACAGTCGATCGGGACCCCCTCTCCCCCCAGATTTCTAGTTGAGGACAGTGGCTCTTAGACTGCATTGGTGTCTTGGAAGGGTCCTTGCCTCAGATCAACCAAGGACTGTATCCTGGCTCCCTCTTGTGCTGGCGACGTGACCTCAGAATGGTGATCACACAACTCACCTTGATCCAGATGGCAGGAGGATAAAACGAAAACACGTGAAGCTCCTGTAACACAGCAGGCTGCGTAACATTTCATGCAGCTGAGGACAAGTGTTGCTACCTCCGTAAGGTTGCCCAGCATTCACAGGAACATAGCATCAGAGAGAATGAGAGTGGGTGAGGCAGAAAAGCAAGCTTAATCTCTTGCTCACTCGCACAGTCCAATGGTCTTCTGTTCACCAAAAGTGCTGGGTGATCCCGGGGCAGTGGGATTTCTGACCCCACATCTTCTTCTGAGGCACTGTTCACTTTACTGACCTAACTGAGACATCCATCAGGCACAGGGATTGTCAGGTGATGCAAACGCGGGTGAGGGGGAGATGTAAGCAAAGGAGGAGAACTCATAACTTGGGCGCAGTCATATTTCAGAAACAAAGGTGTAAAACTGATGACCCACGCCTTTCCCTACTGCTGACCTGTCTTTCCCCCTTCCTGCATATGATTGCCCTGTACGTATGCTCAAGTGGTTCATCAGGCAATGGGTAATGGGGCCTGCTCTTGAGATGCACGAGCATCTGTTTTGTGTCGCTGTAACAGAATTCATGAGACTGGGTGATTTATAAAGAAAAAAAATGTTATTTAGCTCATGGTTCTGAAGGCCAGAAAGTTGAAGGGCATGGCCCCGGCTTTGGGCGAGGGTTTGCGTGCTGTGTCATAATGGCGGTGAGGAAGGTCAAGGGGGAAGTGGACACATGCAAAGAGAGAAAACCTGAGGGGCATCCTGGCTGTATAACAACCTACTACCTTGGGCACTTTGTCCATTCCTGCGATAACTTATCCAATCTCACCAGAGCAAGAACTCACTCACTACTATGAGGAGAGCACCAAGACATCTACAGGGACAAAGGTGGAGCCCTCATGACCCAAACAACCTCCTACTAAGCCTCACCTCCCAGCACCACCACGTTGGGGATCAAATTTCAACACGAGTTGAATCTCCTGTGGGTACGGGGCTGGCAGAGGAAAGCATCTTCTGCTGTGAGGCTGCAGGGTCCACTGGCCTGGGCAAAGGGGAAGGCAGGGAAGTATGCCTGGTACATCCAAGCCAAGAGGGCATGAGGTGGACGATGGCAGCTAGAGGCCGAATCAGCAGTGGAGGTATTCCTTTCAGGAGATGATGGGGGGAAGTGCAGTGTGTGGGAGTCAGTCAGCATCTGGTGGGTAGTGGGCATATGGTTCTGGGCAAAGCAGACTTGGACAATGTTAGGATCAGATTGGAGAGCCCTGGACCGGGTGTGGCACTGTGGGGAGAGGGGCTCCTCGTTGCCGATTCTGGCTACATTTAAATCCCATCTCTGTAGCTTGGGTTACAAGTGTGACTGCCGAGTTGTGCCCTATCCACCAGATTTCCCCACATCATTTCTTGTTTCAACAAGTATTCACATCCTAAATACACACACACAAGCACAAGCATGCCCATGTACATGCGTGCACAGACTCTCCCTGACACTCCTTTACAAGTGCAATGACTGAGCTCATGGTTATGACAGCAGCTATGGAGGAACAAATACCCAACAGGTCCCCAGCCTTCGGGAGTTGGAACTCTGCTCCTCTTTTGGACAGGGCTAAGCCCCATGCTGTGATGTCCTAGGAACTTTTGGAGAAGCAGCCACATGGAGCCGAGCCTCCCCTACTGAGTTAGGGGCCAGCTCAGGAGGACAGAGGCATTGTGGGGAGACAGGTGGTACCTGTGCCATCGAAAAAGCTGCAGAGACATGAGATCTAAAGAACTCCATCACTCTATAATTAAAAGCTTTGTCTGTTCAGTACCTATGGGTCTCACCGTGGCTGTCCCCAGGGATGTAGGAAAAGGGCTGTGGGACTTCCAAATGCTGTTGGCTACCTGAACCTTACCCCATCTGGATTTCATTTGCGCTTAAAGGCCCTGGACCGCTGAAGAACCAAAGGGTGAGTAATTCACCCGGCAGGCCCTATGAAAGCATTTATTTTCCTCCCTTAGCATTGTGTAGAGGACTGCATGAGATAAGGGTGGGGGAGAGAGTATTTTGGTGTTCCTGCATCCTAGTTAGGCTTCTCGATACTAAAAAGCACATCCAGTATCTTTGTCCATTTACTTCTGGGAATCCCGGTGTTGCAATTTCTAACAGGGCCTCCTCCATGGTTGTTAGTTAACAGGGACAAGTATGCTCCAACCCCCTTTCAGAATTCTGCTGCTGATACTGTGTTGCAACAGGTATCAAGGTCACCTTCGGAAGGCAAAACAAAAACAACAAAAAATGAAGCCCTCGTCTTCTGTAAAGGAACAGCGCATAGCTGGAGACGAGGTCGCCTGTTGGAAGGGCTCTCTGTGTTGCGGTGGGGTACGGGGCTTGGGGGCTC
>PVKP010034142.1:0-24457 GCA_004027715.1 Plecturocebus donacophilus | reverse complement strand
TTCTTTCTTTCTTTCTTTCTTTCTTTCTTTCTTTCTTTTCTTTCTTTCTTTCTTTCTTTTTTCTTTCTTTCTTTCTTTTTCTTCCTTTCTTCCTTCCTTTCTTCCTTTCTTCTTTCCTTCTTCTTCTTTCTTTCTCTCTTTCTTTCTTTTAGATGGAGTCTCACTCTGTCACCCAGGTTGGAGTACAGTGGCTTCATCTTGGCTCACCGCAACCTCTGTTTCCCAGGTTCAAGTAATTCTCCTGCCTCAGCCTCCCGAGCAGCTGGTACTACAGGCACATACAATCATGCACAGCTAATTTTTGTATTTTTAGTAGAAATGGGATTTCATCATGTTGGCGAGTCTGGTGGGACCACATTTTTATAAGCAGTCTGTCATTGACCAAGTGTCCTTATTTGGAGCATACCTCTACTTGGTTTCTATTATTCACCTTTCAAAATTACTTTTCTAGATGTAAATATGAGGTAGAACTTTATTCTTGTTGCAGAAAAATATAAGACAAAATATTAAAACTTGTAAATTCTAGTTTTAAAACTCTATAAAGTATTTGGCCAGGTCTCAAAGCAGTTGAATATTATCAAAATATTAGGTGAGTTGGTTATCCTGGTTTCAGGACATCCGTCACAAAGAGAAGTATTTGTACACAGAAGATCAAGATTAGTATGATCACCTGGATGTAGCTTAGTGCTTCTGAACAGCCTCTACAATATTGACACATTTACATTTTGTTCATTTTTTAATAGCAATTTTTACTCTTTGTGGATACCTAGTAGGCATATATATTTATGGCTTACATAAGATATTTTGACATAGGCATGCAATGCATAATAATTACATCAGAGTAAATAGGGTATCCCTTACCTCAAGCATTTAATCTTTGTGTTTCAAACAATTCAATTACCTTTAGTTATTTTTAAGTGTACAATTAAGTTATCTTTCTTCTATAGTCACTCTTTCCTGTGAAAAAATACAGGACTTACTTATTCTAACTGTGCATTTGTACCCATTAAATATCCCCCACTTACCCTACCCCAACTACCCTTTCCATCCTCTGGTAACCATCCTTCTACTCTCTGTCTCCATGAGTTTAATTGTTAGCTCCCAAAGATAATTTCACTTAAGATAATGATCTCCAGTTCCATCCATGTATTGAAAATAACAGGATCTCTCTCTTTTCAGTGGCTGAATAATACTCCATGTGCATATGTACAGCATTTTCTTTTTTCACTTATCTATTGATGGGCACTTAGGCTGCTTCCAAATATTATTTTGGATAATATAATAATATACTTATATATTATTATATTATATATATTATATATATATATAATTATATATTTATATATTATATAAAAATATATTATATATATAAATATATAAATATAAAATATATAAATATATAAATATAAATATATAAATATAAAAATATAAATAATATATATAATATATAATAATATATATATATTATATTATATATACCTATAATATACTTAGGCTGCTTCCAAATACTATTGTGAATAGGGCTGCAATAAACATGAGAGAGCAGATATCTCTATAGTGTACTGATTTCCTTTAGGACTGCTGGATTGTATGGTAGCTCTATTTTTAGGTTTTTAAGGAACCTCCAAACTGTTCTCCAGAGTCATTGTACAAAACTGCATTCATACCAACAATGTACAAGGGTTCCTTTTTCTCCACATCTTCACTAGCATTTTTTATTGCTCGTCCTTTGGATAAAAACCATTTTTTTTTATACAGAGTCTCACTCCGTCACCAGGCGCTAGGCTGGAGTGCAGTAGTGCGACCTTGGCTCACTGCAACCTCTGCCTCCCGAGTTCAAGCAATTCTCCTGCCTCAGCCTCCCAAGTAGCTGGGACTACAGGCGCGTGCCACCACGCCCAGCTAATTTTTTGTATTTTTAGTAGAGACGGGGTTTCACCATGTTGGCCAGGATGGTCTCGATCTCTTGACCTAGTAATCCGCCCGCCTCAGCCACCCAAAGTGCTGGGATTACAGGCATGAGCCACTGCTCCCGGCCTGGATAAAAGCCATTTTAACTAGAGAGAGATGAAGTCTCATTGTAGTTTTGATTTGCATTTCTCCAATGGTCAGTGATGTTGATCACCTTTTCATTTACCTGTTAGTCTTACAACTTATTTTCAGAAATGTCTATTTAGATATTTTGCCCATTTTAAAATCTGATTATTTGATTTTTTCTTATAGAGTTGTTTGAACTCCTTCTGTATCTTGGTTATTAATTCCTTGTCAGATGGACAGTTTGAAAATATTTTCTTGGACTCTATGAGTTGTCTCTTCAGTTTGTTAATTTTTTTTTTCTGTGTAGAAGCTTTTTAATTGGTTGTGATCTCATTTGTCCATGTTTTCTTTGATTGCCTAAGTCTATGAGATATTGCTCAAGAAGTCTTTGCCTACTCCAATGTCCTGAAGAGTTTCCCCAGTGTTCCCTTTTAGTAGTTTTATAGTTTGAGGTATTAGATTTAAGTCTTTAAATCCATTTGGTGAGATTTTTGTATGTGGCAAAAAATAGGAGTCTAATTTCTTTCTTCTGTATATGGATATCTAATTTTCTCAGTGTCATTTATTAAAGAGACTGTCCTTTTTTCAATGAATGTTCTTTGAAGCTGATGAAAATAAATTTACTGTAGATGTATGAATTTATTTCTGGGTTCCCTATTCTATTCCACTGGTCTGTCTTTTTCATACCAGTACCATGCCATTTTGGTTACTTTAGCTCTATATTATAATTTTAGCCAGGTAATGTGATTCCTCCAGTTTTGTTCCTTTGGCTTATGATAGCTTTGGTTATTCTGTTTCTTTTGTGGCTTCATATACATTTTTGGATTTTTTTATTTATGTGAAGAATATCATTGGTATTTTAATATGAATTGTATTAAATCTGTAGATTACTTTGGGAAGTATGGACATTTTAACAATATTGATTCTTCCAATCCATGAACATGGAATATATTTTCACATTTGGTGTCCTCTACAATTTCTTACATCAATGTTTTATAGTTTTTTATTGTATAAATCTTTTACTTTTTAAAAATATATATTTATTTTACTTTAAATTCTCAGGTACATGTACAGATCGTGCAGGTTTGTTACATAGTTCTATATCTAAAATTTATAACAAAGTATTCTTGATCGAATGTTCTGCAATTCTACATTGGTTGTATTAAAATCAATAATATAATGCATATATAAAATATGTTCTGCTCACCTTTTAAACGTAAGTTCTAAGTCCAAGCCATAACTTTGTGAATACACAAATGGAAACATTTTAATAGCCCCGAAATCACCACTTGAATGCTTTGCTGCTTAGAAATTTCTTTAGAAAAGTTTCACAAATCTCTAGGGCAGGGGCATCAGTCTTTTTGCTGAAGCATAACAAAAGTAATCTTTATTCCAGTTCCCCAAAAGTTCCTCATCTCCAACTGAGACCACCTCAACCTGGATTTTATTGTCCATTTCACTATCAGCATTTTGGTTAAAACCATCAAGCAGTCTCTAGGAAGTTACAAACTTTCCCATGTCTTTCTGTCTTTTCAGTGCTCCACACTGTCCCAAACTTTGCCTGTTACCCAATTCCAAAGACACTTCCAAATTTTCAGGTATCTTTACAGTAGCACCCCACTACCCAGCTCCAATTTACCATATTAGTTAGTTCGCATGCTGCTAATAAAGACACATCTGAAATTGGGTAATGTATAAAGGAAAGAGGTCTAATTGACTCACAGATGCATAAGGGTGGGAAGGCCTTACAATCATGGTGGAACGTGAAGGAGGAGAAAAGTTATGTCTTACATGGAGGTAGGCAAAAGAACATGTGCAGGGACACTCCTCTTTATAAAATCCTCAGATCTCATGAGACTTATTCACTCTCACATTAACAGTATGGGAAAGACCTGTCTCCATGGTTCAGTTACCTCCCAGTGGGTTCTTTCCACCACTCATAGGAATTATGGAAGCTACAATTCAAGATGAGATTTGTGTGGGGACACAACCCCACTACATCACTAGTACAAATCTTATTATCTTAAAGTCCTACTCAAGATTCAGACACATTACAATTGTATAACAACATGAACCATTATAAAAGTACACAGTGAAAATATTTGGGGCACAAGACAACTTTGATGTCTCTAAAATTATACCACGCACATGGCTATTTATCAATTATGTTCAAGTTGACATGCTGTTTTTCTGGCCATCAATCCAGAAAATGAACTTTTTTAACACAGATGAAAAATAATGTCCAATGTAGTAAGAATTTCTAGAAAAACAGTTCAAATTTTCTTCTAATATCTTGAATTATTTTGGAAATGTGCCCGCTATTTGAGAGAAAGGATTGTTTTAAATCACATCAGTAGAGATCATTTGCCTTATGGATTAACGTAAATCATTTACTCTTAGAACACACAAAAAGGGCTCCTCTGCCTGTGGAGTAGACATTTTTTATTCCTTTACTTTCCTAATAAACTTTTCACTTACATACAAACACACACACACATACACACACACACACACACACACACACACACACACACACACACACACGACTAGATAACTTTCTAATGTACAATGCATCCAAATATAAGAAAACTTGTATATATATATATATGTATATATATATATACATATATATAACTGAGATACATATGCAAGTTGAACTTTTTTTTGGAAATTTGGGGTTTATAAGACATAAATGCTTCATATGAATTAGACAGGCAGAGAAATAGCAGGAAACAATCAATAAGAAGAGATTAAAGTTTTCAATTCCAATTTACCTAAGGCATAGATATAAATTTTACTATAATGTAATAATATGTGTTGGCTATTTCACAAACCAAAATGCAAGAAAATACTTTTGTTAGAAATGGATTGTCAGGAATGTTTTGTTTACCTTTGACAAGGTCAATGGTGATGCATTGGAAAATTTCAACAACAATAACAATGAAACTTTAAAACTGCTATAGACCAAAATACAATTAATCATTTCCACTTTTTTTTAACAGAGGCTCAAGGAACTGAAACAAAGGGAATTTGCTCGAAATGTAGCATCTAAATCCAGGAAAGATGAAAGAAAACAGGAAAAGGCACTCCAACGCCTGCACAAGCTGGCTGAGCTAAGAAAGGAAACTGTATGGTTAGTATGTAACGAAATTTTAAGTTTTCTTAAAACATGACTATAAAAGGAGTATAGGGGGAGTAAGAAATAAAGGGCACAAATCTATTTATTTCTGTACCCAGCATAAGGCACGCATGTTTTCATGGCCTTCTGTAGGCTGTAAACAATAATTTGAGTTAGAATTTTATGCAAACATCTGTTTAATGCAAATTTCAATAAAAAATCAAAATTACTGTAATTTTGGATTTTAAAAACTCAACTTTATGTTGTTATTTTAGCTATCTTAGTTTGAAAGCTATCCCATCTTGGTGATATTCAAACATTTGTTTGCAGAAGACAGCAAGGCAGTATTTTATGACCCTTTTACAAAAATAGTTTTGAGAGATTCCTTTTACAATCAAAATTTGGAGAACTTCTATTTAAAATTATGTTTAAGATTCTTTTTCTAAAATAGCTTAAGAATTTTGCTTGAGAAGCAGATCAACGTTACATACACTGTGAATAAACTGTATCTGGGCTATTAGTTTCACAACTCAAACTTTGACCTGCATCTAACAGTGATCAGCAATTAGATGTGAAAAGAGTTATAATTCAGACTTTACAATTCAAGCCAGGGCAATGTTATTAAAAGAAGGATTTTGTTAAAAAAATAAGTCCTTGTTTCTCCAATAAATAAGGCCTCTCTTATTATTGTCTATATCAAGATTATTTCATTCCAAATCTATTATTTGCTAAATAATGTTAGGAGATACAGTGATATATTGAAACACTGTTAGGGATGCCAAATATGTACAAACCAAAATAAAATGTGTATGTATTTGGAATCCTACATGGAACTGTTAAAAACAGACAATACTGTTGTTCAGTTATACAAACAAGATATGTTTACTTTGTGTGGTAATGAATAAAAAATGATACAAATTTTAGCTATAAAGAATCATGTTACCTATGCAATTTAATACTCTATAAGTAGCATTTGCAAATATAAATTATATTAAGTGAAATAGAGCTAAAGATATAAACAAAAAAGCAATATCTAAATTATTTTCCTCAGTATAAAGCAAATATTTTACATTATATATGCACACAGCCACACATACATGATTTTTCCATTAATTATGTGCTTTAAAAGATGGGAATAGAAAGTCTTTCTGTTACTTAGTAGATAAAACAATGGAGCAATATATTGTGTTAGTGGTTTAAGAAAATGTCCAACTAAAATTTTCTTGTCCACTTATAATATCTAAAATGCTGAATTTTTAGAATAGCATGGAAATTTTTTCACACATGGTTCTGTTAAGGTAAGGATAAGATATAGGGGTTTCTTATATTTGTATGTTTGTCAGTATAGTTTTTTCATCAGAACTCACTATTTACAGTGTAATATAATTCCAAATAAATTATTTTTTAAGTGAATTGTCTTTTATCCTGTATTTACTGTACATTATGATAAATGTATAACTTGAGGATAATTTTAAATATTGAGACTAGCAATTTCAAAAGATTCAAGCTCTCATCAAGCTTTCACTATCTCTTAAATACCTTTGCATTGCAGCATATCAATTGGGCTGCAGTAGACTCTTGGTGAATGCTGGGTAGATTGAATTGTTGAACTGAATTCTCAGCTTTTCTGAAGTCATGATAAGGGTTTTGTTTAGAACTTTCATCATATTTACCATATAGCATCAATGATGTTAAGTATTTGTGAATTAAAAATAATTTTACTTTAGAGAATACAACACTCGAAAATATCACTGAAGAGGCCATGAAGGTAGGAAATTTTGATCATAAAGCACTGTTTTAGAACATAAAAATATCCTCAACATTGCTCTTAAGAGCTATAAAAGCAACTTCAGGGCAATATCTCCAAGTTATCCCAAATAGTTTACCAATAAGTAAATGATACTGTGGCACCAGGAAAAATACTTAAATAATATGAAGGCAATTCTGTTACAAATATTTAAAAAATTGAAAAAAATATTTTAATGATTTTATAAACATGTAAATGTTTATTTTTTTTCTCAAAAGTGTGCTATTTAACATACGCTTTTGTTTCTTTTTCTAGTGCTCCTGGAAGTGGCCCCATGTTCAAATCAACAACTGTTACTGTGAGAGAAAACTGTAATGAAATTTCCCATAGAGTTGTGGATTCAGTTAATAACCAGCAAGATTTCAAATATACTTTGATTCATAGTGAAGAGAATACTAAAGATGCTACCATTGCTGCTGCAGATCCAGAAAGCGCAAATAATGATACAGGAAAAAATAACCAAGTTGGGGATCAAGCCCAGGGGATTCACAGACACAAAATCGGCTTTTCTTTTGCATTTCCAAAAAAAGCATCCGTGAAGCTAGAGTCCTCAGCTGCAGCCTTCTCTGAATACAATGATGATGCCTCAGCGGGAAAAGGATTTAGCAGAAAAAGTAGATTTGTCCCCAGTGCTTGTCATCTTCAACTATCTTCACCAACAGATGTGCTTTTGAGTTCTGAGGAGAAAACTAATTCTTTTCATCCACTAGAGGCAATGTGTACAGACAAAGAAACTGTTCAAACTCGAGAGATAAAAGAAGTCTCTAGAGAACAAGATATATTATTATTACCTTCATTTTGTAAACTTCAACTTCAGTTATCTTCTGATGCAGATAATTGTCAAAATCCAGTCCCATTAGCAGATCAAAAACTACTGGAAGATGTTATTAATGAAGACATACCTGTGAGTGATAACAGTTCTGAGTTGTTAGAAAATAAATCCACAGTTCTTGACATGTCTAATGATTGCATATCTGTGCAAGCTCCCACAGAGAAAAATGTTAAGAATAATGAGGCATCCACAACTGAGATTGAAAATAAAAGTGGTCCCAAGATATTGACCCCTTCAAATACTGAAGAGGTTAATATAACCTCACAGAAGAAAACCGTTTTCTGTAAAAGACAATGTGAGCCATTTGTACCTGTCCTTAACAAACACGGATCTACAGTTCTTCAGTGGCCATCAGAAATGCTGGTTTATACAACTACTAAACCATCAATTTCCTATAGCTGTAATCCTCTATGTTTTGACTTCAAGTCTAGTAAAGTAAACAATAAACTAGATAAAAATAAACCACCCTCAAAAGATCTTTATTCTCAGCAGAAGCAAGAAGACGTTTGCACGGGAGCAGTTTTAGATTGCAAGGATGTATCTATAGAAGGACTCACCGATCATGAAACTGGAAGTAGCAAAGATAAATACGCTCAAGCTACTCCTCTTCTGGCTGATGACATTCTCTCCAGTAGTTGTAATTCTGGAAAAAATGGGGATATGGGTGAGAGATATAAAAATATTTCCTGTAAGATCAGAGAAACAGAAAAGTATAAATTTGCTAAAAGTCAAATAAAACAGCACACTCTAGATGAAAAATACAACAAAATAAGATTGAAAGAAACTCATGAATACTGTTTCCATAAAAGTAGAAGAAAGAAAAAAAGAAAAAAGTTATGTCAGTATCATCATATAGAGAAAACCAAAGAATCGGAAACTCACTGCAAAATGGAAGCAGAGAATATTTACATTGATAATGCTGGGAAATATCTACTGGAACCAATTTCAGAAAAGCAGTATTTAGCTGCAGAGCAATTATTAGACTCACATCAATTACTTGATAAAAGGCTGAAATCCAAATCCATATCCTTAAGTGAAAATGAAGAAATGTGTAAAACGTGGAATACTGAATACAACACTTATGATACTATTAGTTCTAAAAACCACTGTAAAAAGAGCACAATACTTTTAAATGGACAATCAAATCCAACAGTGATACATTCTGGGAAACATAATTTAACATACTCTAGAACTTACTGTTGTTGGAAAGCCAAAATATCAAGCTGTAGTCAGGATCACAGATGCTTAGTTCTTCACAATGATATGAAATGTGTGAGTCAGAATCAGGCTGTTAAAAGAGGTTACAGTTCTGTCATGAATGAATCAGAAAGATTCTATCGAAAACGCAGACAGCATTCACATTCTTACTCTTCAGATGAAAGTTTGAATCGACAGAATCATTTACCGGAAAAATTTTTGAGGCCACCAAGTACTTCAGTTCCTCCCTGTAAGCCTAAAAAGAAACGAAGGAGAAAAAGAGGCAGATTCCACCCTGGAATTGAAACTTTAGAATTCAAAGAAAATACAGATAATCCCGTGAAAGACAATTCTTCCCTAAATCCTCTGGATAGGTTAATAAGCGAAGACAAAAAAGAGGAAACGAAACCACAAGAAGTTGCAAAAGTTGAAAGGAACTCAGAACAAACAGACCAATTAAGAAACAAACTGCCTTTGCACCTCAGCAATCTCCTTCTTACTGAAACCAATGGTGAAACTGAGCATTTAGAAATGGAGACCACTTCTGGTGAATTGTCAGATGTTTCCAATGATCCCACCACATCTCTCTATGTAGCTAGTGCCCCAACAAAAGAAGCAATCGACAGTACTTTGCTCGAACACAAAGAAAGAAGTGAGAATATAAATCTTAATGAAAAGCAAATTCCTTTCAAGGTGCCTAACATTGAAAGGAACTTTAGACAGTCACAGCCTAAATCCTATCTTTGCCATTATGAATTGGCTGAGGCCCTTCCACAAGGAAAGATGAATGAGACGCCAGCTGAGTGGCTGTGTTATAATTCAGGAATCCTTAACACACAACCACCATTACCATTCAAGGAAGCACATGTCAGTGGTCATACCTTTGTAACAACTGAGCAAATCCTGGCTCCACTAGCTTTACCAGAGCAAGCATTATTGATTCCACTAGAAAACCATGACAAATTCAAAAATGTACCATGTGAGGTCTACCAGCACATTCTGCAGCCAAACATGCTGGCCAACAAGGTCAAATTTACCTTTCCTCCAGCTGCCCTCCCACCCCCAAGCACACCTCTGCAGCCTTTGCCTTTGCAGCAGTCCTTATGTTCTACCTCTGTAACCACTATACATCACACTGTTTTGCAGCAGCACGCCGCAGCTGCAGGAACCTTTAAAGTGCTTCAGCCACACCAACAGTTTATTTCCCAAATCCCAGCTCTCACCAGAACCTCATTACCTCAGCTCTCAGTAGGACCAGTAGGACCCAGGCTTTGTCCTGGGAACCAGCCTACTTTTGTTGCTCCTCCTCAGATGCCAATCATTCCAACTTCCGTGCTTCATCCTAGCCATTTGGCTTTCCCACCTTTACCCCATTCACTCTTTCCTTCACTGCTTTCCCCACACCCTAGTGTTATCCCTTTGCAGCCTCTCTTCTAGTCATCACCATAATGGAAAAAGAAACTACTCTTGTGAAAACTATTGCTATATGCGTCAGTGTTCATCAATGTGGGTACTTGGTTATTTAACTGGTGGAAATAAACTGGCTGATATATGGCCTCATTGGTTTGAAATCATTTACTGTAAGTGTAATGATGCAAATAAATCCCTAAGTTTCTGACATATAATACTATTAAAGCACTGAATAGTTTGAAAATCAATACAATATATGCTGTATATTAAAATTATGTGTTAAGAGTATGTATAATGTACATAAAATATATTTATAGTACTATAATTTATGTTGTAAAGTATGCTCTCTGGGTTTTTCTTAATCTTTGTGTATTTGCAACTACTTAACGTTTAGACAAAGCTGATGGCACTATGTTTTGTACCATGTTCCTTGAAACTGTAAATTCAGTAAAAAATATCTCTTGCAATAAATTTTTGTTAACTATTTAAGTAAATCAAACTTTTGTTTTTAGTTGGTTTTCACTGTTTTAGGAATGTATAGTAACAGTAGGTGTTGAATTTATATTACTTTTCTCATACACAGGAATCTCTGAATCTCCAAGGCTCACCGAAATATCCTTGGAGCTCTACCTAGGCTTTAACTATAATACTATCTTTTAGAATAATATAACAGAGGGTCCATTTGTTTTTCTGTTTTTTCGAATGCTACTTATACTCAAAGTTTACTGTATTTCCTGAACAGTTGTCCTCCTCTTTAGATTATAAGCCACAGAAATTCATGTTAAAATATTTTTAGTATTTGGGTGGGTAATAGCTCAAAAATATACAAAGTATGTAGTATTCCTCAGGAACTCTAGAATAGGACTAATAGACAAGCAATGATAAATAAGAAATATAAGTGTTTATAATGTTTAAATTCAACAAATTATTGTGTTCATTTTTAATTATTGTGGGAAATATACGGAAATGTTGGCATGAATTAAGGAATAGGTTTAACTTTAATACGTCACTGTCTGTTATATAATATATTGAGATTAATGGCATAAATACAATCTGTATAAGGATGTTAACTCTTAATTGAGAATCTGGAAGTGGGATGGAGAGTAAATAAATAGTCCTTCTATCTGCAAATCTTTCTAGTAGTTATGCTTGTATTATATTTTCAAAAAAAATCACCCAGAAACAGTTAAAAAGTCTACATCACTCTTCCAGATTCTGCTTTTTTTATTGTACTTTATTTTATTTTTTTATTTTTTTATTTATTTGAGATAGTTCTCTCTTGTTGCCCAGGCTGGAATGCAATGGTGCCTCCTCAGCTCACCGCAACCTCCACCTCCCAGGTTCCAATGATTTTTGTGCCTTAACCTTCCTATTAATGGGGATTACAGGCATGCACCATCACACCCGGCTAATTTTGTATTTTTAGTAGAGATGGGGTTTTTCCATGACAGTCAGGCTGGTCTTGAACTGCCAACCTCAGGTGATCAGCCTGCCTTGACCTCCCAAAGTGCTGAGATTACAGGCTCTGCTTTATTTGTAACAACCTCTGCATTATTGCTCACTCAAGTGTTTTTATGTATACTTAAAACTATAATGAGTTAATAGAGAACTAAGAAATAGCACGCTTTCCTCAAGAACATTTCTCATACCTTCCCCAGTCCATACCTTCGCAAGACAAAGTATGCATGCCTGTCAAAGTGGGTTGTCCTCACCATGTGCAAATTATAGCATATTATAGGAGCCTGGGATTAAATCCAGGGTATCAGAACCTAATCGAGTAGCTCTAAATGGAGAGCAAGTTTTAAATGATGCTGTACTGAGGAAATATTTCACATGGCTAGCATAGGAACTGGATTACTCTAAATAATTTGGGACCTAAATGTATGTTCCCATATAAAAATAATCAATATTTATTATATCTATGCAAGAGAAATAAGAGAGAAAAATCTAGGTCATTTACTTCCATGATATTTGCCATAATAATCACTGGTTTATTTGAATGTTCACCTGAAAAATGCTTGTGAAAGACTGAGTATACCATTTAATAATTGACTAATAAGTAGATAAAAATAGTAAGGATTCAATTCTGTCCCAAATGCTGTAAGATAATATGTTTCAAAAATGGGAACTAAAATTGGAATGGATGATTTTTTCCCCAAGCAAAATATTTGAAACTATCTTTGAAGATAAAATAGATGGAGATATCTACTGGGAATGCTGACCCAGTTTGTTTTTAATTTGTCAAAGCAGAACTGTTGTTTTTGATGTTAAAGAATCAAACCAAGTGTTTGACTTTAAAACATGCATATTTTCGCCTTCTTTTTATCTTTTATCATCTTGGTTGTTCACCTCTTACCTCTTGTTTTAATCCTACAATTCTTTTGTTTCCTGAACATACTCCTTTTTACGTTATTGCAGACATCATTCGTGTATATGCGTCTCTTTTTCTTTCTCCATGATGTCATTCACATTTTTGAAATTCTGTTTCTCTCTTGTTTGTTAAATGATATGATTAGGTATGCTTAACTTTTTAGTTGTAGGAGAATATACTTGATTGCTAGATATACAACAGGAATTTCTAGAAACTTTGAGGAGAAGGATTCTCAATTAAGATTACTTAAAACTCAGCTTGACAAATAAAATAATTGATTCTCATGGATACCAGGTCTGGACAAGAAACTTCAATCTAGTTAATCACTGTCAAAATCAGTCTGATTATAAGCAATTCATCCAGTTTTCTGATATTTTGCTAAGATATTGTTTACACGGTCTGGGCATCTGTTAGGTATCAAGGACTCAAAATGAATGGATAGTAAGACACACATATTCATCTATTCTGACAACACTAACCCCAGAGTCAAGGGAATCAGGCCAATGGGTGGAAGATCAACAGTGAGCAGAGCAACCAGACAGGTAAGTCAGAGATGTGTCATTAGGCAGTGATGCTGTTAGAAGACCACCAGGCAAGCCCATATTAATGGCAGCAAGAGTCAAGCCATGAGGCCAGTCATACTCTGAAAGCAGTTTTGGATGCTGGCTGACAGTGTGCCAGTAAGTTGAATCCTGAAGAAAAAATTCCATTTCTTTGCTAGCATAAATTGTTGCACATCCTATATACTTTGGAAATTTAAATGATTCTGATGCTATCTCTTTTTTTTAATATTTTATTGCATTTTAAGTTTTGGGGTACATGTGAAGAACATGCAAGATTGTTGCATAGGTACATACATGGCAGTGTAGTTTGCTGCCTTCCTCCCCACCAGCTATATCTTGCATTTCTACCATTGTTATCCCTCCCGAACTCCCCATCCCCCACTATCCCTCCCCTAGTTCCCCCCAACAGCCCCCAGTGTGTGATGCTCCCCTCCCTGTGTCCATGTGTTCTCATTGTTCAACACCTGCCTATGAGTGAGAACATGCAGTGTTTGATTTTCTGCTCTTGTGTCAGTTTGCTGAGAATGATGGTTTCCAGCTTCATCCATGACCCTGCAAAAGACACAAACTCATCGTTTTTTACCCACCATCTCTAGTCTGCTAGTTATAGGCATTGTCATACCATTTGTTATTGTAAGGATGAATGATTTGGAAAATAGAATGAAACCTAAATGTGGAAAGTAACTGTAGCCAATTAACAAAGGTTTCACGTTGGGCAATAGGTGGGAAACTCATCCTCAACTTCAACTATGATGCATGTGTCAATTACACATTTTCTCCAAATTTTTTTATAAGTTGAAGACCTATATCAAACTCTCCACAGGACATCTTCCATGTATTTTGAACTCAAAACTCAAACTCTTCATCTTACTTTATACATATTACCAGAATCTGTTCTTTTTTCTGTGTTTCTAAACTTTGTGGATGTCATCATAATAAAATCTGTTATTCAAGTTATAAACCATAAGTTTATGCCAACACCAAAGCAATCAAGGAACCACTTTGGCTCTATTTCTTTAATTTTTTTTTCAAGTATTTTCCACTTTCCTGCTTGTAGTTTTCCACATGCTGACTTGCTGTTTTAAATCAGTGTCTGCATTTTACTAGTCTCCCTTTTCTACACTTCATCCTCTAACATGCTCCCACCAGGGCCACATTTTTAACATATAGTCTTTTAATGACATTTCCATACTTTAAAACCTATTCAGAGGTCTCAATTATCCTCAAGACAGACACCAAAGTCCATAGCATGTCTTGTAAAATCTGCGCTGAAGTAGGTTCCAGTCTCTCAGGATCATTTCTTCCAGCACTCCTCTGGCCCAATCATTCTAATCTACTGATAAATCTCCCTTGAGCTTGTGTGAGAATGGTTTGTTCTCCCGTAATGCCTTACTCCCTACATAGTTCTTAACTTGGATAACCACAAAGAGCCAAAATTCAAGGTGTCATTTTCTTTTAGGAATTCTCTCCCAGGTTCTCTCTTTCCCTGATGAGATGGCTTCTTGTCTTCTCTCTTCCCATAACATCCCGAGCACACATTTTGTTATAAAGCATTCTCTGTGTTGAATATATCACCGTTTGTCAAAATCACTAGACTGAGAGCTCTTTGAGTCTCTGTAGAATGAAGCACATAGTAAACATTTAATAATTTTTTTAAGAATAAAATGAATGAAAAAAATATAATTAAAATCAATGAAGAATGTACTAGGGTTCCAGAATTGTTACCTATTTTTACTTTGAACAAGTCCTAAGTCCTCCTAAATAAAAAGATAATTTTTCAAAACAAAATAAAGCTTCAAAGCAGTTAAATATGTAGAACTTAGTTTTCTAATGAAACTATAGATCACTTGAAATAGAACTCCACTACTAAAAATTAAAGCACAACTTTAATCCTTTCTCCTGGCCCAAGAGAAAGGCACAAACTTTACTGGATTAATCTTAATCTTAATGTATCAACTTACCTACCTACCTAAGTATAATCTGTCTGTTTATTATTTATCTAATCTATCCTGCATCTATCATATTTCTATCATTTATTAATACTTGCTACCAAACATAACATTATTATGTGTCAGACACTAAACTAATTTTACGGGCCAGAGATATGAATAGAACACACTTGCTATTCAGATGTTGGAGTCTAGTAAGGAAAGTAGACATGCTAAATCTTGTATTTGGCCATCCAAAGTTTGAGATTTCATTATTAATCAATAGAATAATCAATTTCAATTAATCAATCAATTGAAATAGATTGAATTTATATTCAACATTTCATTTCACCACTGTCCTGTGTTCCTCATTCCTCATCTTTTTATCTACTTTTTCTCTCTACTTACTTGCCTAGCTAAGTCACTGTCACTTCTGTGTACTTGGGAGAGAATGTTGCCTCTGGGAAGTTTTCCAATAAGCTGTTTACCTTCTCTCACAAGTAAAATTGGATAAAGAATTGAGACATACTTTTATCGTGAGTTGATGCCCAAAGTCCTGCTTTAAAGGCAACAGTAAAAGGCTGTACAGTTAGTTACAAAGTGCTGATTTTGGTTGAAACATAGGCCACTATCTACCAGTCTTGTGGATTGCATCCTTATAACCCCATCCAAGATGGCAGGCATTGGTTCAGAAGAAGAGATCACTTTTTGTTTTTTACACAAAGACATTATTGCTCTCCAAGCTAAATGCCTACAGCAAGATAATTTTACTTATGGATACAAACATTTTGTAGATTAGCTCTACTTGAGCCTGGAAGTACCTGGTAGAAAACCAAAAGTATAATCAGCTTTCTTCTTGTTTAATATCCCAAACTGTTACTTTTAAATAATCACTTTTTGTTTTCTTTTTTAATCTCCTAAACTATTGTTTTTATCAGCTTAACAATAACCCACAACACCTGGACTAACATATTATTTTGTAATAGCCTCACTATTTTTATTGATTGTATCTTTTTGTGCTAATCATTATTTCAAATATATGTTTACATATTTAATATTAATATTTTTATTTTAAAAAATTCTGGTTTTATGACATGTGTGGTGGCTCATGCTTATAATCCCAGCACTTTGGGAAGCCTGAGTGAGTGGATCACTTGAGATCAGGAGTTCAAGACCAGCCTGGCCAACATGATAAAACCTCCCTCTCTGCTAAAAAATACAAAAATTAGCCAGGGATGATGGCAGGTGCCTGTAATCCCAGCTACTCAGGAGGCTGAGGTAGAAGAATCACCTGAACCTGGGAGGCAGAGGTTGCAGTGAACCAAAAAAGCACCAAAGCACTCCAGCCTGGGCAACAGAGTGAGACTCTGTTTAAAAAAAAAAAGAATTCTGGTTTTAACTGCTGCTTTTCTATACCTTTATTATATTATTTTCTTCACAGTATTTAGAATATTTTATTATGTACTTTAGATTTTTAAAAAATAGATCTTATTACATTTCAATTGAATGAAGCATACTTTGTTTAGTGTTGTTACCTTCCTTAACTGGTTTGTATTGATTAAGACTATTTTAATTATTTCATTTAGTATTAATTTTATCTCTTTTTTCAATATGTTTATTGATGGCATAGGCATAAAACATACATTCTTTGCAAAGGGCCCGTGTATTAGGTAAAGGAGTTTTTATGACAGGCCTCACCTTAAACCTTTAGGTTTTTCCAGATAGGTTCTATTTTCTCTAATTCCATAGCCAACAACTCTACCCAGACCTGAATTTTTATTGGACCTTACAAGAACTAAGATTCAATTAAGTAGAGGCAAAACTTGAGTAATCGTATAAAGTAATCATTTTCCTTTTGCTCCAGTAGCTTAGTACAATTACTTAGCCTCTAACTGTAAAACCCTCTCATAAACCAAGCTCCCTGTTTACTCTACTTAGTTCACATTCCCCTTGAGAATAAGACTAGACCCTGTGTTTCTTCCTAGCTTCTGTTAGCACTCTATTGTGTTCTGCAGAATTTAACTGCTTTCTGGGGTTTGTTCCTGCTGTTTTTTCTAATAAATACATCATCTTGCTAGTGCTTAAACTTGCAACCTAGACACTGTGCCTTGATTCTTCTAGTTGAACTTGTTGAAATCAACTCTTGTATCTGAGTAAATTATGTTTGTTCTAAATGCTTATTGACTTATACTGCATATTATCCTCCTGTTGAACAATTCCCCTTATATTTCTTGACTGAGAAAATTATAACATTTTAAACTTAAGGAGACTTGAGTTTTTAAAAATTCAGCATTTAAAGTGCCTTAATGTTGAAACCCACATTTTCTATGCATTTCTGAAGACAACTATGCTTCAAATTAATGCTTTGAGTTACGATTAATCTGCTTATTGCATTCAACTTGCTTTTTAATCTAATGATTTTGCTAGTGACTATTACTTCAACTTATGTCAGTTGGCAGAGAATCAATCTTCACATTAAAATGATAAGCCTCAAACAGATTATAGTTTCTATTAAATGTCTTTCCATTCCCAGAACAGTTGTACTGAAACAAAACAATGATAGTATTAATATGTTCTGAGATGTGACATCTTTTATTTTCTATCCTGCAATGCAACTTTTAAGACCATGACCTTTGTGAGCCCATACAATTTCTTAGGTAGTATGAAGCATAATGTAATATTTTAAATGCATTTTACACATTAGCAATTATAATTGCATTTTACAATATCTAAGGATTATATGCTTGCCAATCCTCTGTGCTAATATATAACACCGTCTTGACACTGTCTTTTAAAATTGCTAAACAAATATAATATAACATTATTATTACATATAGATAATCTTTGCCTAAACATGTTAGCATAGAAAAGACTCTACAGCAATGCATTTATGCATAATTAAATGTAGATACTATTAGAGGTAGCTATTAAAGCTCATTGTGGTTATACTGTCAAATTGTTAGAGATTTCATCTATATTAAGAACTGGGTTATCCATTTTTATTATAATGAGACTTTATTAACAATGAACTTTAAAAATTGGCTACAGATATGGAGTTTTGGATAGAATACAAAAACAAAACTCTCTGTATAAAAAAGAAGTCATTATAGCATTTCAGCAAACAAATCTAAAATTAAATTACATGTGAGATCTGAACTTAGTGAGAGAAAGTGGATTAAAAAAATTATCTCAAAATTTGCTAAATGGAAGCTGCTTTGCAGTACTGAATGCTTTCTCTCTTCCTTCCCAGGAACCAGTGCTCATTGTACTATATGGTAGTAACTGCCTGCAACTTCTGAACATTCTCCCCTTCACAAGGCTACTTTCCCTTTACAGTCAAAGTCAAGAGGTTGAATAAAGCAGTCCACACTGTTTCTATGTCACACTGTCCCATAATGCCTTTGGAAAGAAACAAGTATATGACTTTCTTAATTAATGGCTTAGGACATTTTGAGGCAGTTGAAGGAATTATAGAGTGGGAATATAAGTGTTAAATCAGGCACTGAGTATGATTTTTCCCTGGTTAAACAAAAATAAAAAAAAACTCCTCATTCACAAGGAGGTAATATTTTAGTTCCTAACCTGGCTCTTTTGCCCTCAGGTATGCTGCATCCTTTCAAAATCTCTTCAAATCTTCATCCTATTTTGAGAGATATAAACTTTTACTCCTGCTTCAGCAAATAACAGATGTTCTGAAGTCCACATCATTCGGTTAGGACTAACATACAGGGAGGAACCTGGCAGTCTACCATCTACTGGTTATTATCACTCCTATTTTCACAAAAGTAAATTTTCACAGATCTAGAGGCATTGTATTCCATGTCTGCAGAAAGTCTGGGATGAGTTTCATCTCTCTAACAGCCTTCTACTTTATGGAACACTAATACACACAACACATACATGCACACCTCCCACACACCAAGGGGTGCCTGATGGTTGTGCATGGAATTCCTGGACATTTTCTCCTTAATGAAACACTACTCTCTGTCTTTCCACAGTCACAGTCAAGAAATGGAGTGGACTATACCTCAGGTACATTATAGTATAAGATGGAAAAAAAATTCCCAACTACTGGAAAACTGTAAGACACCTTTCTTTTCTATGTCATCAATAAATATCATGTTTCCCTAGGTCTTCTAGTATAAGGGAGGCAAACGTAGTTATACCAGAAAAATGACATGATAACTATTCTAGTAAATTATTGAATAAATGGTTCTTTAGCCAAGGTCACTTGTCCTCAGGTTTGATCAGTGCTCAGGAGAAGGAGATAAACTATGCCTAATAATATAACCATGTATAACCATGCTGGCTATAACCATGCTATTGTCATGTTTGAGGCACCTATTCAATTAAATGCCTTTATAGGCAAACTTGTCTCTTATGATCATTTATGCCTAATATGTTCCAGGCACTCTCCTAGACCCTGGAGAGTAAACAGTGAATAGAAATAAAATCTATCAACAAGGAGCTTAGAGTCTAAAGGGGAACTTTGAAAAACAAGCAATTTTCATAAAATGGGCTGAGTAATATAATAAATTTAATAAATGTAATATGTTGAGACAGCATCTGACACATATAGATTACAAGGAGAAATTTTGAGAAATGGAGGAAGAAAAAAGGAAGGCAAAAGTCAGAGAGCTCATTAAGGAATTTATGTGTAAAATGATAGTCACTAACAGTTTTTAAATAGCAAGATAAATAACCCTCCTTGAGAGTATCAGATTAGAAATATCAGTAGGATTATATAAGAGTGGATTAGCACATGTGTGTGTTCATTGGTGGGTGTTGAGGAACCATAAAAGCAAAGGAAGTTGCAAGTTGCAGCTAGCAAGTAGAAATAGTAATATCTGGATAATCAGAAAGTTAGATAATCTATAATTCTTGTAGGGGTTGATGTTATAGGAGAAGTTTGGAAGAGGGCAAAAGAGGATTTCCAAATGAAATTTAGGTGTCTGGCCTGCACAATTAGGTTGATGTGGTTATTCATAAATAACAAAAGGACAGAAGATAGGAGTGGAAGACAGTGAACAAAAGTTGGGGAATGGAAGATAACATGTTCAAATAAAATAATTTTGTAAGATGTGACCTTTGGAGGAAGCCGGATCAAAGGTACCTGGGATATTGTTGTATTATTTCTTACAACTTCATGTGAATCTACTATAATTGCAAAATAAAAAGACAATTAAAAGAGAAATTTGAGGTACCTAGACTATATTTAAGTAGGGCAGTCTCATAAATAGTTCAGCCTGTAATAGAAACTCTCTTGACTAAAACAATAAAAACATGTTTGTGTCTATCACTTGCTGAAAGTGGTAAAGTACATATTAAGTTACATATGCACACAGGCACAGTAAAAGCATCATAGACTAACCCACATTTTCTTGTTGCACTTTAAATTTACTAATATTGTGCCATAGGTCCAAGGCATTTGCTTTGAATTTATTCAACATTATTGGTCATCTTTTCTTACATAATACTTTGAAGTTATTGGTTATCTTTTTCTACATAATCCTTACTCAAAATAAATCATCTATGGACTTCAAAGTTTTCTTATTTAAAATGTACTGAGGACTTAAATACATTTCTGAACAAATTAAAATTTTGTTTTTAAATTATTTATTTTTCCCCTATCTTTTATAGCTATACTCACACCACAGATAAAATGACTTAGCAACTACATTAAGTTAGAATTTCTAAAGCATGCTAAGGAATAAACCCTACTTGTTTATATGCACATTTCATCATTTCACTTAATACTGAATTAAATTATGTAATAATAGTAAAAAATGCAACATGAACAAAGTGACCTGAGAACAAACATATCTGAATCTTGGTAAGTAAACTATCAACATTAGTGATGGTAAGTTTAATGGTGTCCTAAAGCATATCTTAACATATTATTCCTTGGAAATCAGTTTTATAGGGAATTTAGAATTCAACTACTCTAAAGAGATAGAAATGCAGATGATTTAAAAATAATCTATTATAGGAACTCCATGTTTGGATCCCCTTCCAGGAACACTCCCTTCGTGGAAGCTGTCTTTCTCTCTCCTGAATTTTCGCTCTGGAGTCCCTTCCACACTGTCTTGTGGAAGCCTGTCTTCTCCTCCTAAACTATTTCCTAACACTCTTGTGGAAGCTGCATTCCTCTCCTGGATTCCATCTTTCTGGATTCTCTCACTCCGTGTGAGAATTAGCTGTTTCTTTCTCTCTCCTTCTCCTGTTTCTCTCTCTTTAAATAAATCACTTTCTACAAAAAAAGAAAAATCTATCATACAGATGTAAAGTTAAAAGGGATATATACTAAAGAAATGTATTTTGGAATCATCACTCTATTCATTTTAATTAAAATCCTATAAGATTTGAGATTACCTTCTGAAAAAAGGTATAGACTACAGAGAGAAGTGGATCCTGGAAATAGCAACCAGCATTTAAGCTTGGGAAGAGAAGGAAACAACTACAGAGGACACAGAAAGTATCAATAGAGCTTGAATATGAACTAGAAAATTACAACACCCTGAAAGTGGTGGCAAGAGACAGTGTTAAGTAAAAGAGTATGTTAAGAGCTGCCAGGAGTTCTAAGTGTTTAAGTAAATGAGAATTATGCATTCTTCATTTCATGACCTAAGCCATTGCTGTTGAGTCCGATATAGCAGTTCTAAAAGAATGGTAGACCTAGAAACCATACTGCATTGACTTTCAAAGAGAACTGTGGGCAAGAAAATATATGCAAAGCTCTTTAGAATACCTACTAAGGGGCAGAAAGAAACAGAACTATGGTTATGAAAATTATAAAAATAGGTTTAAATTTTATATGAAGACTTGACTAGGTATAAGATCATGTTTATCAATTAATTTATGGGCAACTTAGATTCCTTATATACTCATATAGAGTTTTAATGTATTTTAGAATATCCTTTGAATTTGAATTCTGTAAAGCAGTTCCATGTTGTTCATTGATGTTATTTACGTATTTTTTTTGGAAATTTCCTAGTAAAACAAATATAACTTATTAATTATTTTTCTTCAGTATCAAATTATTCATGTTTCCTTTTGGGATACAGTTGAATGTGAGGAAACCTAATTATATAAGGAAACATAGATAACACTAATACTGCACAATTTGAAAAATGACTGTAGGTATTCATATGTTCCAAAAGTATTAATTCAATAGTAGTGGAAATAGGCATAAGCAAATCTGAGACATTTTTAAAGGCCTAATATTTTACCATTAAATGGGATATCAGTTTAATATAAATCACAAGTACAAAAATCTTAATGTGTTGAATATATTTTACTTAATATCATACTATGAGAATCAAATGGTCCATTTCCCTATTATTTAAGATGCTTTCAATAGAGATAACTTAGTCCATTGAAATCAGTCACAATTTTATCAATGATTTATAAAATCAAGACTTCCTTTATTTCCAACTTTATATTATGTACTCTATTTCATTTAATAATATATTTTTCCCTTTACTATTTTATTAATGAATCAAAATATTAAGACAAACTCTATGACAAGATTAATATTATGTATTATTTCTTAGAAAACAGAAAAGCTTACTTTGTTCTCCTATGCCCTTATTGCTGTTTTGATTTTTTTCTATTAGTGAACTATAACTTAAGACACTTTTATAATTTGTAATCATTTGTAATGGTTTTCGGCCATTAAAAAGAATATTAATTTTAAATAAGTTGGATTGGATGTGACATGCACCCACAACAGTTTGAACTTGTTAATTCTTTGTGGAATGGTTGCATCTGTACTAGACTGGAAGTTTTCTATTCTTTTATTATTCACAGAAGTACTATAAGCAAATAAAGGCAAACTCCTGTTCAGAGTAGGAAGGAAGCTAGAAGACATTTTTATTTAAGAATTAATAAAGTTAATTTATTTAGTTGTTGCTGAAACAAAGATATTTTATTAAGAATTCGGCTTCTGAGCAGGCACAGTAGCACACATGGAATCCCAGGACTTTGGGAGGCTGAGATAGGTGGATCACCTGAGGTCAGGAGTTCGAGACCAGCCTGACCAATATGGTGAAAACCCATCTCTTGTAAAACAAAAAAAATAGCTAGGTGTGGTGGCACATGCTGTAATTCCAGCTACTTGGGAGGCTGCGGCAAGAGAATTACTTGAACTCAGGAGGCTGAAGTTGCAGTGAGCCAAGAACACATCATTGCACTCCAGCCTGGGTAACAGGAGTGAAACTCTGTCTTAAAAAAAAAAAAAAATGCGAGAAAGAGATCCAAGATGGCTGATTAGCAACAGCTCAGGAATGTAGCTCCCAGTGAAAGCGCAGAGAATGAGTGGACGCCGCACTTTCCGACGAATTTTTGTTGCCCACAGACCGGGAGATTCCCGGCAGAGGAGACACACGGGTCGCCAGCGCGACTCTTTTGGCCAGCGCGGCTGTTTTGCCGGGGCCCCAGCACAGCACTTCCCGGTGCGGAGTATACGGGACAGACGGGCTCGGCTGGTCCCATCCCCACAAGGAAAACAGCAATTGGAAGCGCTGAGGACTGAGAGTTTCATAGCAAGCACAGCGAACTCGGGAAGGTCCGGTTCTGTGGGGAACGGGCGTCCGCCAAACGAAAACTAAGAAACAGAAAAAAATTTCATCACCGGGCAGAGAGTGATCCAAGATGGCCGCGTAGCAGCAGCTCAGGATTACAGCTCCCAGTGAAAGCGCAGAGAGCGAGTGGATGCTGCAATTGCAGACGAATTTTTGATGCCCACAGACTGGGAGATTCCCGGCGAAGGAGCCACCCGGGTTGCCAGCGCGACTCTTTTGGCCAGCGTGGCGCTTCTCGGTGTGGAGTGTATGGGACTGGCTGCCCAAAGGCTCCACTGGTCCCATCCCTACAAGGAGAACAGCAATTGGAAGCGCTGAGGAGAGAGCAAGCACAGCTGAACCTGGGAAGGCCCAGCTCTGTGGGTAAGAAGCGCCCCCCCGAAGGAAAACTAAGAAACAGAAAAAACTTCATAACCAACAAGCCGGACGTCCACTCAGAGACCCAATCTGAAAGTCGGCAATTACAAAGACGACAGGTGGATAAATCCACAAAAATGGGAAGAAACCAGTGCAAAAAGGCTGAGAACACCCGAAATCAGAATGCCTCTTCTCCTACAGGGGATCGCAGCTCCTCATCAGCAAGAGAACAAGGCTTGACGGAGGATGAGTGTG
>PVKP010034141.1:0-24457 GCA_004027715.1 Plecturocebus donacophilus | reverse complement strand
CCAGGTATGTGCCACTGTGCCCAGCCAGCATTTTCACTTTTACAAAGTTTAGCTGGGCACAGTGGCTCACACCTGTAATCCCAGCACTTTGGAAGGCTGAGGCAGGCAAATCACAAGGTGAGGAGTTCAAGACCAGCCTGGCCAACATGGTGAAACCCTGTCTCTACTAAAAATAGAAAAAAATTAGCTGGCCGTAGTGGCAGGCACCTGTAACCCCAGCTACTCGGAAAGCTGAGGCAGAATGCTTGAACATGGGAGGCAGCTATTGCAGTGAGTCAAGATCGCGCCACTGCACTCCAGCCCGGGCAATCATGAGACTTTGTCTCAAAAAAAAAAAAAAAGTTTGTCTAAATATTATGTGCTATTGAATCCTGGAACAGGAAAAGGACATTACCAGAAAAACTGATGAATAAAGTTCGGTGTTTGATTAATAGTAATGTAACAATGTTGGTTACTTAGACTTCACAAACACAGAAAATGGATGAGTATACTAGAGTTCTGTTTTAACTCTGCAACTTTTCTGTAAATCTAAAATTATTTAAAATACATAAAATGTTTTAATGTATTCTTTACACAAAAATGTGAATGTACTACTACTGTATAATTACAATTGTTAAGGTCCATTTTATGTTATGTATATTTTGCCACAATTTAAAAAAGGTTCTTATGCTGAAATGTGTCAGATGTGGAACAGCAATAGGTCAGCAGCTCAATCACCAGCACAGTGTTAATGTAATCCCAAGTAAGCGAGGCAACACCAAACCAGCCTTCTGTTACACAGCCATGTGACTAAGGGCAGAAGGTAAATAGAAACTATGAAAAAAATATGAATACTGTGGTGTGGTGGAGAGGGGTAGAGAATTTTAGAAAAGGAGAAGAGAAACAACATGGAAGAAAACTGTATTACAAGTAAGCGTCCAAATATCTTATTTACTCAGCACAGAAATTATCCTCAAGAAGGAATTATCTAAAAAATGCATATACTGGCCAGGTACAGTGGCTCATGCTTGTAAGCCTAGCACTACAGGAGGCTGAGGCAGGTGGCCTGCTTGAGCTCAGGAGTTTGAGACCAGCCTGTGCAACACAGCAAAACCCCATCTCTACAAAAGAAAATACAAAAAATTAGCCGGGGCGTGGCTGGCTCACATCTGTAGTCCCAGCTACTTGCGGGGGTGATGCAAGAGGATCACTTGAGCCCAGGAGGTCGAGGCTGTAGTGAGCCATGTTTATGCATTATTGTTTATGCCATTGTATTCCTGGGTGACAAGGTGAGACACTGTCTCACAACAACAACAACATAAACTGATGTATAAACCAAAATAATCATATAATGTGTTGGCCAGCATGGGGCACAAAACTTTTTGAGAGATTTAAGTTGGGACAGGACGAACTTAGAAAGAAGTGCTATCACAAAGTAAGACTCTCAAGAGAAGCTCACTCTTATTTTTAAATCACAATGTAAAATGCATTACTTAGAAGGCAAGTTATTAACCTTCTGACAACCAACCAAGTAGATTTTAATTACTTAAACTGTCCTGAGTACTCAACAAAAAGACCGTAATATCTTTTTTTTTTCAGATGGGGGTTTCGCTCTTTTCACCCAGGCTGGAGTGCAATGGTGCAATTTCAGCTCGCTGCAACCTCCACCTCCTGAGTTAAAATGGTTCTTCTGCCTCAGCCTCCCGAGTAGCTGGGATTACAGGCGCCTGCCACCATGCCCTGCTAATTTTTTTTTTGTATTTTTTAGTAAAGACAGAGTTTCACCACATTTGCCAGACTGGTCTCAAACTCATGACGCCAGGTCATCCACCTGCCTTGGCCTCCCAAAGTGCTGGGATTACAGGCATGAGCCACTGTGCCCAGCCAAGACCCTAATATCTTTAAGTCTGAAGCTTTGAAACAATAAGGAAAAAAAATGTTATTTAGTTGTCTACATTGTGTTTTTACCTGAGGAAATATTACGACAGTACTCCCAAATAAAAAATTGTTCCAATACTGGGGGAACAGTGAAAAACGTCATGCTAAGAATAAGCCATAAGAATTCTTTCTGCAAGAATTTAGAAAGCACTGAGATTTTATAATGTATCTATGAACTTTTCCATTATTCTAAGTACCATATTAAAAAATAACAACAAAATAAGACCATTGCCATAGAAAATTTCTTAACACCTGTGTATTACCTCAGCCTCAGAGAGTTCCTTGTCACCATTTGGCTTGGTATACTTCTCCTGCATGAAGGGGATCCAGGAAATTTTACATTTTTTAATAAAGGGGGTGACATCTACAGTGCCCAAGGCATAACCACATATGCCATCTTCATCTTCTAGGACAAAGCAGTAATCCAGGCTGAGGGAAAGCAGCCCTCCTACTAACCTGCTCAGAAGGAAAGAGACCACAGTAAAATTTTAAGCTGCTAATACAAAATTCAGATTTCAGTGATTCAAAACCCCTGTACTTGAATGAACTTACGGAAGCTACATCTGGTCTAAGAGAAACCGGAAACGTACACATATTCAGATTTTACTAAAGCTAACGTGACATTTAAAATAAATGAATTTATTTCCAGTCATCACCTCCCCTCAACCTGATAAGCCTGGCTATGGAAAGTCTACTCCCAAATCCAAATACTCATCACATACTTGTCTCCAATAAGATCAGGCTGACTTTGAAAAGGTAAACCCACTCCATCGTCATACATTTCTCTGCAAATCTTGTACACGGACGCCTGAAAATACAATCTAGTTAAGCAACATATCAAGAAAAATGGTAGTAGAATCTAACAATTTAACTCACAAGTCAGTCTGGAGAAGGATTAACAAAATGGCCTATCGGAAATATCACCTCTTCTTGTAAAATAAAGGTTTATTCATTGAGTCAGATTTGTAAGACTAGCAGAAAACAGCAAGATTTTAGGAATACTAAGAACTGGTTTTTACAGGATGGTTTTTTTGTTTTCTGAGACAGAGTCTTGCTCTGTCATCAGCCTAGAGTACAGTGGTGTGATCTCTACTCACTGCAACCTTTACCTCCAGGGCTCAAGAGATTCTCCTGCCTCAGCCTCCCAAGTAGCTGGGATTACAGGCGCGCGCCACCACACCCAGGTAATTTTTTAATTTTTAGTAGAGAGGGAGTTTCACCATGTTGGTCAAGATGGTCTCGATCTCCTGACCTCGTGATCTGCACGCCTCAGCCTCCCAAAGTGCTGGGATTACAGGTGTGAGCCACCCCGCCCGGCCTGCAGAGGATGATTTTTGATAATAAACTGTGAATTCAAAGGCCAGCAAACCTTGAGGTATAGAGTCTCTTGACTTTCTATACATTAAGGATACTTCTAAAATGTTTAAACCTGTTACTGTCTTTTTTTTTTTAATTTTTGAAATGGAGTCTCACTCTGTCTCCCAGGCTGCAGTGCACTGGCTCGATCTCGGCTCACTGTAACCTCCACCTCCCAGGTTCAAGGGATTCTCCTGCGTCTGCCTCCCGAGTAGCTGGGATTACAGCTATGCATCACCATACCCGGCTAATTTTTTCAAAAAAAATTTTTTTTAGAGACAGTCTCACTTTGTCTCCCAGGCTGGAGTGCAATGGTACGATCTTAGCTCACTGCAACCTGTTTCCAGGGTTCAAGCAATTCTCCTGCCTCAGCCTCCAGAGTAGCTGGGATTACAGGCACCCACTACGACAGCTAGCTCTTTTTTTTTTTTTTTTTTTCGTTTTTAGTAGAGACGGCACTTCACCATGTTTGCCAGGCTGGTCTCAAACTCTTGACCTCAGGTAATTTGCCTGCCTTGGGCTCCCAAAGTGCTGGGATTACAGACGGGAGCCACCGCGTCTGGCCCTATTACTGTCTTTAAACAGTTTTTCTTTTTTACTTTAGCTGACTGTCAACAGCCTGTAGGTACCTCACAATTAAAAATTAGTGAACACCAATGTTTTAGAGAAAATTACTCAAGGACAACACATCATTTAGACACATTAACTATTCTGTAACTCCAACTCTTAATACATTTCACCTGACTTTCTCAAGGAAGAAATTAAAGAACTTGGCACATGATGTTAGAAGTCTTAGATTCTTCCTTAAATTTCTCTAGATACATTGAATGTTTTAGTGAACTTTCTCCATCTAAAGTTTGTAGTTTTAAGACAGAAGGATTCTTTTAATCAGTGAGTTCAAAGGGAAGTTGTAAGTGTGCACCATAACCATATATCAAGTTGGTAGGTAAAGAGACAATTACCTCATCTTTAGGAAAATATGGTCTGATAGTATAAACTTTGGAGGTAGGAGTCAGTGGAGGTGGCTGAAAAAAGAGATCATTTGCCCCATCAATTGGCAGCAAACGCTGTGGGAAGGAAAAAAGGAGACGGATTAGTGTTGGGAAGGTATCCATTTCTTTAAATGAGTGTGCACTGCAGATTACCAACTTATATTAACTGGCTACTGCAGGCAGACCTAAAGAAGAGGGGTGTACTATGCTTTACTAATATAACTACCTCTTTGCTGGGGGAGGGGAGTGCTTCTGAATAGAAATTACCCACTTTGAGTTACAGCTTTAGTAGCATATTAATGGAGATTTAAATTTACAGTAAAAACAAAAACAAAAACAAACCTATTCCAATTATGACAAATCTATTTTTTTTTTAAACCTATCTTAGACCATCTCTCTACTATAAGATGGCAGAACAGAATGTCAGGAGGAGAGGTTTGGTCTGAAGAGGGTTATCTGTCCAGGAGAAGCTCTATCCCCAAAGCAATGCGCTTCAGTTTGCTGTGCGCAGCAGAGCACCTGTTGGGGGGAGAAAAGTAGAGCACCCAGAAAGTCCATGAACAACTTCAAACAGCAAAAAAAACTTTGTATTTTGTTCAAATTTTAATGGACCATTCTTTCAAGCACATTATGTTTATAAAATAATTGGATAAATATCCGAAAGCTCTTTCACCATTTATTTGCACAATTACCATCTTTTGCTCATGGAGTTTCCACTGGCAGACAAGCATGCGCGCATTGTGCATTGCGGGCGCAGATTAAAATGCTGTGCGACCTGCAAAGAAACAATGTGAAGTGTATACCTAGAGCCGCTGCGCTTCGCAGGCGCGGGGGGGATTGGCAGCATCTCCTTCAGAAATTACTGTGAAAGAGGAGGAAAATTTGATTTAAAAATCCAGCTATGTAACTAAATTGAATTTGGGACTAGAAAGCCTTCGGCAGACCAATCCTTCCAGCCATCTGATGCGCAACATAAGGTTTCTCATAAAACAAAGAAAATGTCAATTCAGTTGTGAATTCATATTGATACCTGGAACTCTCCTGCTAGACCACCTCTAAAGGCCCAGGGTTCTTGGTCTCCAATTAAGAATTGTGCTGAAGAATGACTACGACACCCTGTTGAGATCAGATCCAAGCGGAGAACGTTACGAGAAAGGGGATTTCCTGGGGTCTCAAATGTCCAACAAACCGACAAACACTTCGTGGAAATAGCTCTCTAACAATAATCAGGGTTTCAGGGCAAGGCTGTGATAATAATTATTTTTAAAAACAATAATGGCATTTCAATACTAATGTTCCTTCCTCCAATTAATGAATAATCAGCATTATAGTTCTACTCTGTAATTATCGGAAGGAAGTAAGTCCCAAGTTTGTCTGGGTCAACTTTATATAGTCCCTAGATATAGCTATACAAATCAAGCCAGGTGCTTGCTCCGTCACAAAATTACAGTAACTATAAAATGAATGACAGATAATTAAATACTTTATTATTACAGCCCATGAAGGAATTAAACCTGTCTGAAGTCACATTTTACATTTTGAGGAAGGGTACAGGAAAGGGAAAAAGGACGGGGAGGAGGATTAATCTTGTCAGAAAACTAAGGTCAGCAGAATAAAATAAAATAAATTAAGTTCACAAAATGAAACACAATGAGAAAAATTTTTTTGGACAAAAACAATCCAAAATCAGACTTGGCTAACAATAATACCAGTCTGACAGATTCTGAGAACTAAAGAGAGTCAATTGATGTTACTTTGTCCAGAGCTAAACATACTTTTCTTTCTTTCTTTTTTTAAGATGAGGTTTCACCCTGATGGCCAGGCTGGTCTTGAACTCCTGACCTCAGGTGATCCACCCACCTCGGCCTCCCAAAGTGCTAGGATTACAGGCGTGAGCCACCTCACCCGGCCTAAACATACTTTTCTTAAAAGTATGACAGTTTCTGGTTCCGCTGACCAGCCATAATAATCTTTGCAATGCACTGACCATATACATGGAATACGGAAGTCAGTATCTAGGTCACCACTACCAACTTACTAGGCAATAAAGCTAGCTAACAATAAGAGATAATTAAAGGCAAATGTATTGGAGGCCAAATCAAAATCACTTGCCTAGTCTTCTGACAAGATAAAGCAGCGCAATATAGTTCTTTTCCATTGGAAGACAGCATTCTACCTCCTGTTCAAGTTAACAATCTCATCAGTACAAGATACAGTGTGCTAGTCAGACAGTCCCAAAGCAAACCAATTTTTTGTTAACAATTCAGGCCCATTAAGAGATTATATCTGGTTTGTCATGTTTTAAGGGTAGGGGTACTTTTAAAAAACATAAAATGTAATATTTGTAAAACATGAAACAGGGTCCAAATTTATAAGAGAACCTGTCCCATTCCATAACTCAGTGTAATTTACACTGCAGGAAAAAACTATACCTCTCAAACTTTAAGATCAGCCAATTTCCCCTACCCCCCACTTTGAGACTACAACATAACTAGCACTTCCAACTATTACAATAAAAAGCTGCATGTACGAAGAGCTGTGTAAATGAAAACATGGTTAATGCCTCAGTCGCTGCGCAAACGTGACTTCAGTTCATGTCTACCGCCCTTAAATCTACCTGAGCTACCTCACAGATAGAACCTTTCAATTTAAACTAATTTATCATGACGCGCTGTGAACATCTGCCGCTGTCCATCCAATAGCAGTAGACACTTGTGCTGAGGATTCTCCCATCTGTACACAATGGGGAAGAAGATAATAGAAGTCATTAGTAATCAAAAGTACTGCATAGCCACATTGTTTAAAGGACTGAATGCCAGCTGGACTGGAGAGACGAGGAAAAGGAAGGGTTCTAATCAGTAAACCCCTGAAATTACTATAAAACCACTGTCGTGAGCTTTTGTAAAGCTATATGGATGCCAAGATAATTATTTAAAACTTCTAAAATGTTCTAAGATGGAGTGTCCAATGTTTTAGCTTCCCTGGGCCACACTGGAAGAACTGTCTTGGGCCACACATAAAATACACTAACGATAGCTGATGAGCTTAAAAAGTAAAAAAAAAACCACACACACACACAACATCTCACATTGTTTTAAGAAAGTTTACAAATATGTGTTGGGCGTAGGTTGGACAAGCTTGCTATAAAAGCTTGGGATTGTAAAAGAGCTATCTGTATAATTTTGGAATGCTTCCACCAAAAATGCTTAGTGCAGAGATAAACCCTGAGAAAGAAACAATACTGTGTATAATCAAGAATTTAACTTTTAGTAATTCTTAAAGGTTGAATATCACGTTTTCTGTAATACAGTCTCAAGCTCAATAATCCAGATTTCAGGTTCAAAACTCCAAAGGGCCTTAGAAATTTAAGTTTAAATCCCTATAAGAATTATAAGAACTTGAGCAGAAGCCTGGAAGGCAAATGCTGTCATCCAACAACCAATACTGAGGTCTCCTGAGCCGAAGGGTAGATGTTGCCCATGTACAAGAGCTAGAGCCTTTTAACAAGAAGTCAAAATACTCTCTTCTACTTGTTATATACAGCAATCCAAAAGGAATTCTATATTTTACAATTAACAGTCAGAAGACTCTACTTTTATATAGCTAATTAGCTGTATCACAGGGAAATTTGTTATTTTTTAATATTTAAGAGCCCAAAGGTATACAGGCAGAAAGTAGAAAATCTTATTACTACTACTTTTTACTCTAAGCTCACGGTGTTTCAGATATCTATTTCACAACCAAGACCATGAAACCCATCATAGTATTTGTGACTACTATGAAAACTATGACGTCAGTCAGCCTTGCTGCCTGCTGTGTGCTGTATGTTAAGTCCATTACATATTCCTTATAGCTGGATTGAAAACCTGAAAATGAAATGGGGTCCCTAGAGAAACCTGGCCATGCTGGTGCTTTTTACCAAGTCTGACTATTTAAAAAAAAAAAAAAAAAAAAAAAAAAAAATTAGTGTTCAAAGGAGACATATAAAGGTCCATTTAATGAAGCAGAGATTTTTAGGGGACTACAATTTCTACCCCTGGTAAAACCAATACTTGGTAGAAGGATAAAAAAAAAAACCCATGTGAAATAATACTGAATAGCACCAGAATAGCCTTCCACTAAAGCTCGCATGCGCACAGGGCTGGGAGGATGGCTTCCTCTTGCCAGGCCCCTTAGGTCATTTCAGCAATTGTTCTGTTAAACACAGCATTAACGTTATGAAGACACAACAAGCAGCAGAAAGCTTAGAGTCATATTTCATAGTGTCTCATCTCCGAATCAGATAAAAGTCGTATACAGGGTTCCATCCAGAAAGCATTCAGTCAGAGCAAGTTAAAGTCAGTACTTTCTAACATATTTTTAAGATACTCAAGCTGAATTAGCCCAAGGGAGAAAAATTAATGTGCTTGATGTATTTACTAAGACTTGCATCTCAAGTCTCAATAATCCCTACCTTTGAAAGAAACCTAGGCAAAGAATGGAAAAGACTTGTAAAGCTGCCAATTCTCTAAATGTTTTTCTCCCTGTGGGATAATTTTTTTTTAAGGGACAATATATTTGAGGAGAAGAGATTATTCCTGGTGCACCTACCTAACCACTGTACAAAAGACTTCACCATAGACATTATACTCTTGATATCCCAAACATAGGAGTACATGTCATAAAGGATTGTCCTGTTGGCACAATTGGAGAGCCGAGTGAACATTCCCATCACTAGTCCACACATCTCTTCAAACTTGGCTGCTCGTGACCGCCATTCTTCAATCTATTGAAGATCAATAAAAAGACTCAAAAAGCTGCAAATTTAACAAAATAATCTGAGACACAGTTACTCAATAAGCTGTTTAAGTTATCAAGCACTGGCAATTTATCCTAACCATTAAAGTATCACCTTCTGTCTCCCCAAACTGACAAATATTCCTAAAATAATCAACACTGACTTTTCCTCATTCTTAACTAGAAGGTCAAACTATCCAACTGAAGGTACCAGATTTAGCACAGTCTACATTCACTTTAAAGAACATATTCTTGGCCGGGCATGGTGGCTCATGCCTGTATCCTAGCACTTTGGGAGGCCAAGGCAGGCGGATTGCCTGAGCTCAGGAGTTCAAGACCAGGCTAACCAAGATGGTGAAAACCCATCTCTACTAAAAATACAAAATTAGCTGGGTACGGTGGCAGCACCTGTAATTCCACCTACTCAGGAGCTTGAACCCAGGAAATGGAGTTCACAGTGACCTGAGACTGCACCAATGCACTCCAGCCTGGGTGACAAGAGGGAAACTGTTTCAAAAAACCAGCAACAAAAAAAATGTTTTCAAAAGGATTGTATTTATTTAATTATATTTTTTATTTATTTGTCATTTTTGGAGACAAAGTCTCTCTCTCTTGCTCAGGATGGAGTGCAATGGCGCTGTCTCAGTTCACTGCAAACTCCGCCTCCTGGGTTCAAGTGATTCTACTGCCTCAGCCTCCAGAGTAGCTGGGATTACAGGTGCCTGCCACCACGCCTGGCTATTTTTTGTATTTTTAGTAGAGATGGGGTTTCGCCATGTTGGCCAGGCTGGTCTTGAACCATGGACCTCAGGTGATCTGCCTGCCTCAGCCTCCCAAAGTGCTGGGATTACAGGCGTGAGCCACCGCAACACAAAGGCAGGCAGATCACCTGAGGTTGGGAGTTCAAGACCAGCCTGACCAACATGGAGAAACCCCATCTCTATTAAATAAATAAATAACATATTCTAAAACACGGTCAATTTTCTGTCAGTTACAGTGTACTCATTTAAGAATCTTCTCCACATTACCAGTATGGGGAATGACTCAGGCTTCAGCAGCAAGGTAAATTAAACATACTCACTTTTTCAGAGTCTTTTCCTTTGCAATTGACACTAACAACACTACTATTTGCTCGAAGCCATTGAAATTCCCGTAACATCTGTGCTCCTTTGGGTCCATGCTCATAAGGAAGGTAGAATAGATCAGCAAGTAACTGCAAATCCTCCAGGGTCACTGGTTCCGCAGTGTACAAAGGCTTTTCATTTGGACCTGGCACAAACTGCTCCTTGTTTGTCTGTTCATCAGTTTGCATAGGGGCAATATCGCTAATACAATCTTCCTGCATGGACATCTCTGGGGATTTTGATTCAGCTATGCTCTCTTTATCAGTGTCCATTGGCTTCAATTCCTCTGCCATTTTTGCTTCAACAATTTCACTCAGTATTTGATTGTCATTCTTGTGGTCCGTTTCTTCTTGTTTTTCCACCACCATGTCCATGGGTTCTTCATCAGGCTGTTTCTTTTCTTCTTCCTTGGTCAAAGTTGTGGGCTCACCACTCAAGGCTGCTCCTTGGCTCATAATGGGCTCCTGGTAAACTGTTGTTACTACAGTTGTGGCATTTAAAGAGGGTGCTGCAACTAAAGGAGTCCCATCAACTACACTTGCTTTAGCTCCACTGTGTGCAACTTGCCTACCTACGAAAAGAAACGTACAAATGAATAAAATGGTCACAGAGATAATCAGAATTAGAGACAGAACACATTAGATTCAGAAAGATGCGTTCTTATAATATTTGCTAAGTGGAACCTTTAGATCCAAATTAATTTGAGCTCCAAGAAAAATGAGATTTCTCTACATCACTAGGGATGCAGGAATGGAAGGGGGCTGGGAGGTAATAAACATGCCAACATCTATTATTACATTCTCTTTTAAAAATTTGTATTCAAAAACACTTAAATTACTTCAAAAAAGATGGGAGTCTCACTCTGTTGCCCAGCCTGGAGTGCACTGGCACAATCTCAGCTCACTGCAACCTCCGCCTCCTGGGTTCAGGCGATTTTTCTGCCTCAGCCTCCCGAGTAGCTGGGACTACAGGCACGCGCCACCATGCCCGGCTAACTTTTTTGTATTTTTAATAGAGACGGGGTTTCATCATCTTGGTCAGGCTGGTCTTGAACTCCTGACCTTGTGATCTGCCTGTCTCAGCCTCCCAAAGTGCTGGGATTACAGGCGTGAGCCACCTTGCCGGGCCAAAGAAGATGTTTTTAAGAGAAATCAGCATTCCATCAAGATAAAACCTATTTAAGACCGAAAGTAAGATTTAAAAAACCTTATTTTCTAGATCCCCCAATTTATTTAATTTCACTTTGCTTAATGGACCTAAGATAAGGCACAAGACAAGGTTATTTTTGAGATGGAGTCTTGCTCTGTCACCCAGGCTGGAGTGCAGTGGCACAATCTCGGCTCATTGCAACCTCCACCTCCTGGGTTCAAGCAATTCTCCTGCCTCAGCCTCCCAAGTAGCTGGGACTACAGCTAACCCCCTTAACAAAGAATAGTCAAACTCACTGCTGTACTGATGAGGCACACCAAACTCTTGCAACCATTCTGTTAAAGCTAGCTTTAGAGCCATCTGTGGACTATAGAGTACATCAGTTTCAATATCTTCATCACTGCCTTCATTTTCTAATTTTATCTGGATGGATACAGTGCTATCTTCACTGTCAGCTGCAAAAAAAAAAAAAAAAAAAAAAAAACACAAAAAATAGTTTTGATTATAAAAGCCTTCTGAGAAACAGGAATTAAAGCGACTGTCACAGTTATAACCACAGAAGCAAAGAACTAGAATGAGAACAAATCTTAAACATAAAAATGCAAAGAAGACCCTTCACCAAACCATTTCATCTAGGATAGTAATCTAAATGCAATGCTAAATGGAGAATCCCAATTGAAATAAGAAATATAAATTTTAGTATCAGTGGAAGAGTCAATCTTAAATGTCCACTAAGTACTGATTATTGGGAAGTCAAGGTCAAAAGTACCATGCCTTTCATATAAAGAAAACATTGCATAGCCTTCAGGAGCTTGTAACTTCATGATTAATAAAGGCACTGAGGGGAAAAGAAGACATCATTGGCAGAGACCCACAAATTAGTGCACATAAGGCAACAAAGCTCTGAGCCAGGATAATGGTAGAGAAAAAAGTCTGAATTCTTGGGCTCTGTACTTAAAAACTCTCTACTCTTAGCTTTCCTTACTACTTCCTGCATATGTCCCAGGTTTGGATAGTGTCTGTTACCCCTTGTGTTCTATGCTCTGCCTTAAAAGATGTAGGATTTAAGTGTCATGTGCACTGACAGCATTGAAATTATATTCCTAATTTTTGTTTTTTATTGGGGAGAGGAGGATGACAATGACTGAGCCAAAAGGGAGACATTAATTCAATAAATAATTGAAAGGGATACAGAACTGAGAAACAAACTATTAATATTACTACATACTACCATCATGACACTTTAGTAGCCGAAAAATGGGCCAAAATTCTGATAACTTCAAAATTTCAATGTTCAGGCCAGGCGCAGTGGCTCACACCTGTAATCCTAGCACTTGGGGAGGCCAAGGCGGGGAGATCACAAGGTCAGGAGTTGGAGACCAGTCAGACCAACACAGTGAAACCCCATCTCTACTAAAAATACAAAAATAAGCCAGGTGTGGTGGCGCACGCCTGTAATCCTAGCTACTCAACAGGCTGAGGCAGGAAAATCACTTGAACCTGGGGGATGCAATGAACCAAGAATGCGCCACTGTACTCTAGCCTGGGCAACAGAGCAAAACTTCATCTAAAAAAAATAAAATTTTTTTTTCAGTGTTCAGTGTTTTTTCACCTCCAGCCCACAAGCCTTTAAGCTCAGCAAACTCTCCTCATACTTCGATCCAGCTTAAAAATCTGTGAAACCTCTTGGCAAAAATAATCACTCTCTCCTCTATGTTCACACAGCACTTTCTTTGTAAATACCTGTTACAATACTTATCACACTATAGTACAATTGCCTATAGGCCTTATCCAACACTAGAATGTTTCTCAAAAGCAGGAACTACTTTATTCTTTGCCACCTCAGTGCCCATGAACATGCATCTGCCACATAAGATTATTTAAATGTAAATAAATCAACAATTAGCGAGCATCTTAGTTCGAACTCTAAGATTTTTCATAAACTAAAAATTAGTAAGCCAATGTCTAACTAAAATAAGACTATGTTTCATTGGGCCAGGTGGGATGGCTCACGCCTGTAATCCCAAGCACTTTGAGAGGCCAACGCGAGTGGATCACCTAAGGTCAGAAGTTTGAGTTCAGTCTAGCCAACATGGTGAAACTCCGTCTCTACTAAAAACAAAACAAAACAAAAAAATAGCTGGGCATGGTGGCGCATGTCTGTAATCCCAGCTACTTGGGAGGCTCAGGCTGGAGAATCGATTGAACCTGGGAGGCGGAGGCTGCAGTGAGCTGAAATTGCACCACCACACTCCAGCCTGGGCAACAGAACAAGACTCTGTCTCAAAAAAACAAAAGTTCCATAAATGATAAATGTAAGCTCAATCTAAATGATCTAAGTGACTCATATTAAGATTATCCCATCATCTAAAATATTCTTTTCAATAAAATTGCCTGAAAATACATTTTATCAGAATGATCCTAGCGATAATGGAAACACTTAAAGACTATCTCCTCTGGTACTCAGACTTCAAAAACGGAATCATATTTTATTTATTTTTTTTATTTGAGATAAGCTCTTGCTTTGTTGTCCAGGATGCAGTGCTGTTCCTGGGATTACAAGTGAGCCACCACGCTGCTTCCAGCTACTTGGAAGGCTGAGGCAGGAGAATCACTTGAACCCGGGAAGGAGAGGTTGCAGTGAACCGAGATTGTCCCACTGCACTCCAGCCTACATGACAGAGCAAGACTCCGTCTCAAAAAAAAAAAAAAGAGGCCAAAGGGTTAAGTGACTTGTCCAAAGACACTCAACATTTATTCTATCATATACATATTCATCAACAGAATGAAACAATATACTCCAATAAAACCACTTAGTTTTGTTTTCTCCTTAGTAAAACAACAACAAAAAAAATTGTTCTAAATAAATCTGCTTAAGTTGTGATGACAAAGGATGCATTACTTTCTACTGGCTTCAGTTAACTCCAGCTCTCCTCCCAAGATGAAGGATCAAGTATAGGCTACTTACTCATCACTACATCTTTTCTCACTCCATTCATGTTTGATTTGTACCAAGTGGCAAGGGTGTGGATAGCAACGTAGTTGGCTTCAAATTCGCAATTTGGATTAGTCAGGACTCCTTTTAACCGTGGAATGAGTTCTGTGGATCTTCCTTTGTACGGGCCCAGAAACAGTCTCTTCTGATCATAATCATTAGCATGAATGTTATCCCAGATTACTGGAGCTCTTTTAATAATCTTAGAAACCTCTTCAATGGACTCTACTGGAATTTCTTTAGAAACAACTTTGGGACCTAGAAATAATGACAACCGTTTGTTAAATCAATCATGATTCTGGCAGGGCACAGTGGCTCACACCTGTAACCCCAGTACTTTGGAAGGCCGAGGTGGGTGGATCACCTGCGGTCAGGAGTTCGAGACCAGCCTGATCAACACAGAGAAACCCTGTCTCTACTAAAAATATAAAATTAACCAGGCGTGGTGGCGCATGCCTGTAATCCCAGCCACTCAGGAGGCTGAGGCAAGAGAATTGCTTGACCTGAGAGGCAGAGGTTGCAGTGAACCAAGATTGTGCCATTGCACTCAAGCCTGGGCAACAAGAGTGAAAGTCCGTCAACAAGAGTGAAAGTCAGAAAAAAAAAAAGTTCTCCAACTGAGACTCAAGTTTTTTTTAAAAAAAGCGTCTGGGCACAGTGGCTCACGCCTGTAACCCCAGTACTTTGGGAGGACGAGGCAGGTGGATCACCTGAGGTCAGGATTCGAGACGAACCCGGCCAACTTGGTGAAACCCCAACTCTACTAAAAATAAATTACCCAGGCAAGGTGGCGGGCGCCTTGTAACCTCAGTTACTTGGAAGACTGAGGCGGGACAATCACTTGAACTTCGGAGGCAGAGGTTGCAGTGAGTTGAGATCGTGCCACTATACTCCAGCCTGGGAGACAAGAGCAAAACTCCATCCCCCACCCCCTCAACTCCCAAAAAGTATTCAATTAACAAGAACAAGTAGTTTCTGTAGGTTCTAGTTAATTCAAGTTTGACTGTATAAATCTTTTTTTAAATTTTGTTTTGTTTTTTAATTGCATTTTAGGTTTTGGGGTACATGAGAAGAACATGTAAGACTGTTGCATAGGTACACACATGGCAGTGTGGTTTGCTGCCTTCCTCCCCATCACCTATATCTGGCATTTCTCCCCATGTTATCCCTCCCCAACTCCCCACCCCTTGCCGTCCCTCCCCTGGTTCCCCACAACAGACCCTAGTGTGTGATGCTCCCCTCCCTGTGTCCATGTGTTCTCATTGTTCAACACCCGCCTATGAGTAAGAACATGCAGTGTTTGATTTTCTGTTCTTGTGTCAGTTCGCTGAGGATGATGGTTTCCAGGTTCATCCATGTCCCTACAAAGGACACGAACTCATCATTTTTTATGGCTGCATAGTATTCCATGGTGTATATGTGATTGTATAAATCTTAAAAGACTTACCTGTCCAAAGCACTTCAATTCCGGGTAGAAGCTTTTCACCCACAGTCCTTAAATATGGAGACTGAGACACATTTGGATAACAGAAAGTGCCACAATATTCTAAATATAGGGGGAAAAAAATAAGCAAAGAAGTCAGAAATAAAATGCTGGTGGGTTTCTGTCTGTTTTTCAGACGAGTCTCCCTCTGTCGCCCAGGCTAGAGTACAGTGGCGCAATCTCAGCTCACTGCAACCTCCGTCTCCTGGGTTCAACCAATTCTTCTGCCTCAGCCTCCCAACTAGCTGGGACTACAGGCATACGCGACCATGCCCAGCTAATTTTTTTTTGTATTTTTTAGTGGAGAGAGGGTTTCACCGTGTTGCCCAGACTGGTCTCAAACTTCTGAGCTCAGGCAACCCACCCACCTCAGCCTCCCAAGGCTCATAGGTTTTTGATTGCGGGAAAAAATGTCTGCCAATTCTAAATTCTTTTCATCCAATTGATAAAAGGCCTCCTACAAGGAACAAAATTCAAGAGGGCAGTTCATTTAAGAAATACATAAAATCTGGTATTTTTCCTTCAACAGCAGTACAAATCAGTTCTGATCTATAGTTATTAGATTACTACTGTAACGACACTACAGTTACTAGATAAACAAGTTTACTAAAGAAATAAGAATTGTAGCATTTTCTACAGAATTCTGAATTGCCTACTTTTCTCAGTTACAATCAAAGGCCAAATAGAATGAACTAATAGATCCTAATAGAACTAATACAAGAATATGCCAGTGGCAGCTGGCTCACATCTGTAACTCCAACACTTTGGGAGGCCGAAATGAGTAGATTACTTTAGCCCTGGAGTTTGAGACTAGCCTTGGCAATATGGTGAAACCCCATCTTGACCAAAAATACAAAAATTAGCCAGTCTTATAAGTCAGTCTCTAAATAAAAATTTTAAATTAAAATTAAAAATTTTTAAATCATCTGTCAACTTCATTAAAAATTAAAAAAAATTTTTTTTTAAAAAAGGAATATAGCAACGGCTATTAGTACTCAACTGCATAATTCGCAGCTGATTAATTCCCAGCATAATCTTAAAACTTTTGGGTACTCATGTGGTACTCAACTAAAATAAGGTTTCTGGCTCACAATATACACAAAGAAAGTTAAATAATTTAGTCTAAAATTTCTTCCTAAACAAGAAAGTCTGGGGAAAACTTCTTGTAAGTTGAATTTTGAGAAGCAACTACAAGAGACTAAAACATTTTCAATGAAAGAAACCAGAGGGGCAAAAAGAAAAGGGGAAAACCTGTTAAGCTTTCTATGCTGACTACTTGAAGTAAGAGCCCAGATGGAAGTGGGAGGAGTGCAAAAAGGGATAGATATGCACGGGTAGCAAAAGGGCACAAGTAGGAGGAAATGTGACTAAGGTACAATCAATGTAACTTGGTTTTTCTCCAGTTTTCATTTCAATACTATCCTTCTTTTTTTTTTTTTTTTTTTTTTGAGACAGAGTCTTGCTCTGTTGCCAGGCTGGAGTGCAGTGGCACCATCTTGGCTCACTGCAATCTCTGCCTCCCGGGTTCAAGTGATTCTCCTGCCTCAGCCTCCAGAGCAGCTGCGACTACAGGTGTGCACCACCACGCCCAGCTAATTTTCGTATTTTTAGTAGAGACGAGGTTTCACCATGTTGGCCAGGATGGACTATCCCTCTTTTAATACTGACAATGTATGTCCATATTACTTCCAGTACTAAAAAATACATAAAAATCTTTTGCCTAGTCAATTGTCATTTATTAGTTCCTAAAATTTCTCCAATATAGGAGCCTGAAAAATGTCTTCTAGAAAAAGGATTCCTACTTTTATACACCATGGAAGGAGAGAAGTGGTGAGAGAATGGGGCCCATGATCAAGCTTTATACGTTATATATTCCCAAAAGACTAAATATAAAGCCATTATATACAATACCTGTGGGACAGAAGAGGAAAGTTTCTGGCTCTCCTAGGTACTGATAGATTTCATTTGTGATGGAGACCTGGGCATGAGCAAAAGAACTGAATACCTCTTTGTCTGCTGCACACATATTATGGTCAATATCGTCAAAAAGCAAAGCAAATGACCTGCACCCAAACTGAGAAACCTAAAGGAAAAAAAAGAAGAGTAAAAAAATGAAGAATTCCAAACATTATAGATTTAATAGGTATACTTCAAATCCAGTATTTTCCAAAGAACGTTAGAAGCCAGATCTATTGTTTTTACATTTTCAATTTAAAAAATTCTAAGTTAAACAGAGTTTTGGGACCCATTTCTCATTTGGGTTTGAATGCACTACTGCTGAGTATTTCTTATCTGAAATCCTTGGGACCAGCAATGTTTTGGATTTTGAAATATCTATATTATATTCAACATCCCTAATCTGAAAATCCAAAATGTAAAATGCTCCAATGAGCATTTCCTTTGAATTTTATGGAGCTCAGAAAGTTTCATATTTTGGAGCATTTCAGATTTCTGAATTAGGGATACTCAACTTATATGATGATATGATTCAACAAAGCTTCTACAAAGTGGCCTGGCCTCCTACCCTACGGGCTGCTGACTGTAGAAGATTTGACAAAGTCAGAAAAATACAGAAACATGAGTAAGTAACCTCAAGACAGGAAAAAGCCAGGTTGTGTCCTAGTCCCAAAAGGCACATTAATCCCTTTGCAGATAAACCTAACCAGATATGAATTAGAAAGAATAGTAGAATCTTGTAAAATAGGAAAATAACTTCATTCATAAAAATTTCAACTGCCTTAAATTTTTTACCATTTTAATGCCACCCATATAAATATTTGCCTAAAGAAACAAGACGTGTATATAGAAAAACCAGCAAATTTAAAAAACAGGAAAATGGAACCCCCCTACATTTGACCAAAGGAAGTGTGCAGCTTTTCCATTAAGCAGACTTTATACTCCATTAGGTTGACCTAATCTGCTTTTCTTCTCACCTTGGGAAACTAGCCATCTCCAGACATCTTTGTCCATATAACTAAAGAAACTGATGTCTAATAGGTAAAACCCTGTTTCTATAATCTCTGTTGTAAATTCAAGACAAGCAGCCTAGATATGTAATTTCTCAAAATGTGATTCTTGATCATCAATCACCTAGATTCCCGGTCCCCACCCTATCAACTTGGGAAATGAAGTCTAGTTGTCAGCATTCTTTTAAGCTTCACTTCTAATTATTCTTTTAAGCCAGTTCTTATGCAAACTGAAATGTGAGAAAAACTAACACCTCCAGTAAAGCTCTTTTTACTTAATTTGGAAAATATTCCTCTATCAGAAGCATTCAAGGCCAGGCGCCGTGGTGCGTGCCTGCAATCCCAGCACTTTGGGAGGCCAAGGCAGGCAGATCACGTAAGGTCAGGAGTTAGAGATCAGCCTGGCCAACATGGCAAAACCCTGTCTCTACTCAAAGTATAAAAACTAGCCAGGCATGGTGGTGTGCCTGTAATAACTACTCAGGAGGCTTAGGCACAAGAATCGCTTGAACCTGGGAGGTAGAGGTTGCAGTGAGCCAAGATGAAGCCACTGCTCTCCAGCCTGGGTTAACAGGGTGAGACTCTGACACACACTGACACACACTGACACACACACACACACAGCATTAGAGGTAAAAAAAATTCATGGCTGGACATGGTGGCTCAAGCCTGTAATCCCAGCACTTTGGGAGGCCAAGGCAGGCAGATTACAAGGTCAAGAGATTGAGACCATCCTGGCCAACACGGTGAAACCCCATCCCTACTAAAAATACAAAAATTAGCTGGGTGTGGAGGTGCACACCTACAGTACCAGCTACTCAGGAGGCTGAGACAGGAGAATCGCTTAAAACCGGGAAGTGGAGGTTGCAGTGAAGCTAGATCGCCCCACTGCACTTCAGCCTGGTAACAGCGAGACACCATCTCAAAAAAAAAAAAAAAAAAAAAAATCAATCCTATATAAACAAAGAAATGTGATTTTCTTTTAACATCATAAAAGCAACTGAGTAAACATCTAGTTTCAAGTAGTCAGGAAAAACAATAAAAAAGTAAGGAGTTACCTGGTCCAATTTACGTTTCAATGTGGATACTTCCTTGGGGTTAGAAAAAGTGATATCCAATCCAGGTGAGATTGCATAGATGAACTCTATCTCATATTCTCGCGCAGCAGAGATGAGAGTCATAAGTTGCTCTGAAGAACAGAGTCCATATTTTTAGAAAGCAGCATAGAAAACTAGAAGAACCTTCATTGAAGGTGTAACTGAAGATGTCATTTCTTCTAACTTACAAGAAAGGAAAAGCTCCTTACATTTTACAAATTCTCACGCCCAACTTAACAGCAGGCCATACAAAATGGTACCAAGCCTTATGTAATTTAATGTCACAGTAAGAAAAAAAGAACATTAGTTTTCACACCTTTGAAATCTGAACCAACAGAAAATAAGAGGCCCTTCTTTTTCACTTCCAAATAGTTTCTTATCTTTTTGGGGAAACAGGCTAAAATCAATAAAACATTCTCCTCCCTTTCATTGCCATTTCTCAAAAACACTGAATTAATTGTCAATTCTCTTACTGAAACATAAGCCATTTCTATTTCCTACAGCATTTGGAAGGCATAAAATGCAGCTGCTGCTTATTTTATTTTTTTTGAGATGGAGTTTCATTGTGCTGCCCAGGATGGAGTGCAATGATGTAATCTTGGCTCACTGCAATCTCTGCCTCCAGGGTTCAAGCAATTCTCCTCCCTCAGCCTCCCGAGTAGCTGGGATTACAGGCATGCGCCACCAAGTCCAGATAATTTTTTGTATTTTTAGTAGAAACAGGGTTTCTCCATGTTGCTCAGGCTGGTCTCAAACTCCTGACATCAGAGAATCTGCCCACCTCAGCCTCTCAAAGTGCTGGGATTACAAGCATGAGCCACCGCGCCCGACTTTTTAAGTATTTTTTTGAAAGGAAGTCTTGCTCTGTTGCCCAAGGCTGGAGTGCAGTGGCACGATCTTGACTCACTGCAACCTCCGCCTCCCGAGTAGCTGGGATTACAGGCATACCCAGCTCATTTTTGTATTTTTGGCAGAGATGGGGTTTTGCCATGTTGGTCAGGCTGGTCTTGAACTCCTGTCCTCAAGTGTTGGGATTGCAGGCATGAGCCATGATACTGGGCCCTGCTTTTTGTTTTGCCGTCTCTGAACAACTAGAATTCCTAACTAAATAAATCTATATATAACTACTTTATAATATGAAAGAAAGAAAATGCTTTCTTAAGAATAAGGGTAGGCCGGGCCCAATGGCTCATGCCTGTAATCCCAGGACTTTGGGAGGCCAAGGCAGGAGGATCACCTGAGGGCACAAGTTGGAGACCAGCCTGGTTAACATGGTGAAACCCTGTCTCTACTAACAATACAAAAATTAGCCAGGCATAGTGGTGCACACCTGTAATCCCAGCTACTAGGGAGGCTGAGGCAGGAGAATTGCTTGAATCTGGGAGGTGGAGGTTGCAGTGAGTTGAGATTATAACACTGTGCTCCAGCCTGGACAAGAGCAAGACTCCATCTCAAAAAAAAAGGAATCATGCCTGTAATCCCAGCACTTTCAGAGGCCAAGGTGAGTTGATTGCTTGAGTTCAGGAGTTTGAGACCAGCAAAAGCAACATGGCGAAATCCCCTCTCTAAAGAATATACAAAAATCAGCCTGGCATGGTGACATGTACCTATAGTCCCATTTACTTGGGGGGCTGAGGTGGGAGGGATCACTCGAGCCTGGGAGATCAAAACTGCAGTGAGCTGTGTTTGAGCCACTGCATTCCAGCCTGGGTAACAAAGACAAACACTGTCTCCAAAAAAAAGAAAAAGAAAAAGAACTAGAGTTAAGTCATGGCCTTAACAATCTTGACCCATTTCCCCATTTCTATCTATGGGAAAAACATTAATCACAGATTTGAAACTTTTAAAATTATTGATAGACGATTTTCCTAAATCGACTTAAATACTACTACTATATACCATAGGACATATTTTTGAATAATTTTCAGTATTATCTCAAGATAGTCATTTTTACTCTATTTTGATTATTGATCACATTAAGTTTCATTACCAGCACCACCAGAAAATAATTAAGTTGAAGGCACACTTAAATAGAGTAATAAACAACACTAGATGGAGATGGGATAAGTTGTAATCGCTGCTTTGTAATTCAAGAAAACTTTCAGCCTTTGGTGCCTTAGCTGAGCTCTGTAACCAAATATCTTGTTAGCTACACATGTACACTATTTAATTTCAAGTACAAAAATGTTTCACCATTCATTCAAGTCCCCAAAGAAAAACACGTCTCTCATTTACTAGATACACAACTAACATTTTATCAATTTTATGTAACCAACTCAACGTAAGTATACCCACAGCATGCCAGGCACGGTAGCTCCAGTCTGTAATCCCAGAACTTTGGGAGGCCGAGGCAGGTAGATCACTTGAGGTCAGGAGTTCAAGATCAGCCTGGCCAACATGACAAAACCCCGTTTCTACTAAAAATACAAAAATTAGCTGGGCATGATGGCAGGAGCCTGTAATCTCACCTACTGGGGAGGGTGAGACAGGAGAATCACCTGAACTCAGGGAGGTGGAAGTTGCAGTGAGCTGAGATTTCGCCACCGCACTCCAGCCTGGGGGACAGAGCAAGACTCTGTCTCAAAAAATAAATCAAAACAAAAACAAAAACAAACAAACAAAAAAACAAACCCTTAGCAAAGACAGCCTATTAATGGCTTCCCACTTCCCTGGACTAGGGTAAGGACCAGTAATTGCTGACAAGGCCAAACCATACTAGAGCCTGAAGCAAAAGAATCAGCAGTACCGATCCTGCCTTTACCTAAAATTTTAGTATTGTGTCCATCATGAATTTCTGCATTAACTTTGGTTTCTTTATATTGCACAAAATATTTATCTTACTTTTTTTGGGGGGAGTCCCTTAAAATGTGTATCCAAGGGGTCTCACTTGCCTTGCCCTGGGCCTAGCCCAGCTCCAGCACTTCTCTGCCCAGTGGCTCACTGTTTAGCCCACTGGCAGAAGTAAGCAGCACAATCTATGACCACAGAACAGGTGTAGTCAGCCTAGCACACCCATGGTCTCACACGTATGGTCATAACCTTGCTAGCGCAGAGCACTCTTTGAGTCTCAGCTAACTGAACAATTACCAGATAGAGGAAAAGGAAACTACCTACAAAAAAAAAAAAAAAAATACATCATGAAATTCTTGTATAACTGCATTTAAGATATAACTGTTCTCTTCACAGATTCTGAATTTATGGATTAAAAAGAAAAAGATTACCTGCTTCCTCCACTGAATACATCTCTCGCCAAAACATCCTATGTTTGTAGTCATCTTTTGGGGCATACAAGTATGTATTTAATTCCCATTTCTGGAGCCTTAAGGGGAAAGAAAATTACATATGTATCAACAGGCAACATTTACAGGCTGTACATCTTCATCTTTTCCCTTCTTGGAGCATCTCCATCTCATACAAGGCTAATATTCTATAACAGTAGCTTTTAACATTTTTGTTATCAGTGGAATTTTAAAAAATTAAGTATCACAACCTACATCAACATATAAAAGTCTTTTTTTTTTTTTTTTTTTTTTTAAGATGGGGTTTCACCATGTTGGTCAGGCTGGTCTTGAACTCCCGACCTCAGGTGATCCGCCCGCCTTGGCCTCCAAAGTGCTTGGATTACAGGCGTGAACCACCACGCCCGGCCTAAAACAGTCTTAAGAAAAAACATGATAGCTCTGGGTAAGGTGAAGCCCAAAACTTATTCAGATCCCCTAGGAAAGTCTGAAAACCAAAGGCCTAGGTGAAGAAATAAGGGACCAAGATAAAATAATTTCTGCAATTGAGAAACCATCAAAATGTACCTGGGCTATTCACTGTTACTATTTCCTCAAACCAAAGAAAATGTTAAGGATTTAAGGTTCTCTTCTCTCCTTCATATAATAAAGATTTACCTTCTAAAGAGTTCTTTTCTCTGTTCCATAACCCAAGGTCTTCCATAAAATCCTAGATTCAAAGTAAGAATGAAATTACATTCAGTTTTAAAATGTAAGCTTTCATGAGAAAAGCAAGTTACGAAACATACAATACAATCCTATTTTGTAAAACACCTAAAATATACCAAATCTGGAGGATATTTAATAAAAAAAAAATTAAGGTTCCTTTATCTTTGGGTGGTGATATTACAAGGTGACTTTCATTCCATTTTTACTTAGGTAAATTTTCTTATTTTTCTATCATGACATTTGTTACTTATGTGATATCTTAAAACATCGATCAACTCTCTTCACTGTTGATAAGGGCTACCTATATTTAAACCCAATTTTTTAAAAGACTATCTCAATCTTACAATAGGGGAGTGCTGCAATGTAATACAAACTGCCAACAGTAACAATTACTTCCTAGAAGGGGAGTAAAACTGCTTTAGAAAGGGTGACGGGAGGCCAGGTGAAGTAGTTCACACCTGTAATCCCAGCACTTTGGAAGGCTGAGGCGAGTGGATCACCTGATGCCAGGAGTTCCAGACTAGCCTGGCCAGTATGGCGAAACCCTGTCTCTACAAAAATACAAAAATTAGCCAGGTGTGGTGGCTCATGCCTGTAATCCCAGCTATTCTGGAGGTTAAGAAATGAGAATCGCTTGAACCTGGGAGGCGGAGGC
>PVKP010034140.1:12982-24551 GCA_004027715.1 Plecturocebus donacophilus | reverse complement strand
TTTTAAAAGTGACCACATAATTGGAAGTAAATCACTCCCCAGCAATTGCATAGCATTTCACAGGTTTAAATAAAATATTGGTTGGCTGTTTGTTATTTTCATCCCCTATTCCTTCCTGTCTCCATTGTTAAGCACAATTATTGGCATAAAAGAGGTTTTTAATACCCATTTTTAGACTGTATTCTAGCCTGGGCAATAAAACAAGAATCCCATTCTCTCTCCCTCTTTTCTCTTCCTCTTTCTTTCTCTCTTTCATTTTTTTTCTTTCTTTTGCTGTTTCTTTCTCTCTCCTTTTCTCTTTTTCTAAAATCTCTTCCTCTTTCTTTCTCTCTCATTCTTTTTTTTCTTTCTTTTGCTGTTTCTTTCTTTCTCCTTTTCTCTCTTTTTCTAAAATCTCTTCCTCTTTCTTTCTCTTTCATTCTTTTTATTCTAAAAAAAAAAAAAAAAGAATTACAGGTATGGAAAAGGAGAAGTCTAGACTAAGTCCTGTGGTATTAATGAACTGGAAGCATCTATATGAACCCATAATTTCTAACACTATGTATCTATTGTTAAATACATAATGATGTAAATGACTATAAGTATATACATTTATATATTCCTTAGCTCCTTCCACTGAGAGGACCTGAAAGTGATGACACTCTAGGAGCAACCCAAATCTTAACCTTTATATACCATTCTTCACTAAAAGAAACCAAGGCATCTTGGATAAATGGCTGAATCCAGGGCTGAAGAAAGAAAGGTACTGGATGAGCCTGGAGAATCTTTTCAGGCCAAAAAGCAGAGATGCTCGAAGAATGATGGAAAACATCAAAAGGACACAAAAATCAGCTTGAAAGACTCCTACTAGCCAAATCTGGGTCAACTTGAGCATAAAAAGTCAATAATGATAGGAACAGAGTGCGACACACTGATTAAAATAGAGAACCACATATATTAGTCCATTTTCACACTGCTCTGAAGAACTACCTGAGACTGGGTAATTTATAAAGAAAAAAGTTTACACTAACTCACAGTTCTGCATGGCTGGGGAGGCCTCAGGAAACTTACAATCAGAGGATGCAAGGCACAAACAAGTCTTACACGGCAGCAGGGGAGCACAAGCAAAGGGAGTGCCACGCTTTTAGACCATCAGCTCTTAGGAGAATTTACTCACTATCACAAGAATAGCATGGGGGAAACTGCTCCCATAATCCAATCACCTCCCACCAGGTCCTTCCCTTAACACATGGGGATTACAATCGAGATGAGATTGGGGTGGGGATGCAGAGCCAAACCACATCACCACAAGTTTGCAGTAATTCACATAAATAAGAAAAAGTTGAAGTTTGATGAAAAGTGGAGTAAAGGGTCTAAAAGTACCTCCCCACAAAATACTTATTAATTATAAAAAGAAACCTTTATAATGAAGCAATCTGGCAGACACTATCTTAATCAAGTGATCAAGGTTAACATCACCAGTAATAAGAAAATTTAAACTATGTGCCACAGGATCATATGTAACAAAAATACAATTCGCCGGGCACGGTGGCTCACGTCCGTAATCCCAGCACTTTGGGAGGCTGGGATTATAGCTCACTGCTGTATATATACAACTTCCACCTCCAGGTTCAAGTGATTCTGCTGCCTCAGCCTCCTGAGTAGCTGGGATTACAGGCACACACAACCACGCCTGGCTAATTCTTGTATTTTTAGTACAGAAGGGGTTTCACCATGTTGGTCAGGCTGGTCTCGAACTCCTAACCTCATAATTTGCCCACCTCAGCCTCCCAAAGTGATGGGATTATAGGCATGAGCCACCACACCCAGCCTAATATATTTTTTTAAAAGTCACTTTTGTACCTATATTTTTTATTGGTTCTCCATGACCCTAAGCTACTTATTGTGAAAACAGAAATAAAAAACTTACATCAATCTCCATGTGGCGAAACCTGCACACCTGTCGAAAACAGCGCCCTTCTTGCCATAATGTGCAAACAGTTTCATTTCCTAGTGCAGCTTCACAGTGACGGAATGGGCAGCTGTCACCCTGTAAACAAACAGAGAACACAGAAAAGAACTGTAGCATCGAAATACATTCTAGGTAAAATATCCACATCAAGAACTCCTGGAATTTAGACAACCACAAATGAGTAAGAAAAGAAAGGTATGGTAGAAAACAATGGAGATGGAATGACAGGAACAAACTGAGAGCAACAAATGTATTATTTCCTATAACCTATTTCTAGACAGTATCCTTCATTTCATCTGACATGAGTGACACAAGCTGAGAGAAAGAGTTGAAAAAGACAAGTACGAGTGTTAGGTATTCTTTAAAAATATATTTTAGGCCAGGGGCTGTGGATCACGCCTGTAATCTCAGCACTCTGGGAGGCTGAGGCAGGCAGATCACGAGGTCAGGAGATGAGATCATCATGGCCAACATGATGAAACCCCGTTTTTACTGAAAATACAAAAATTGGCTGGGCATGGTGATGTACCTATAGTCCCAGCTACTTGGAAGGCTGAGGCAGGAGAACTGCTTGAACTAGGAGGTAAAGGTTGCAGTGAGCCAAGATTGCGCCACTGCATTCCAGCCTGGGCAACAGAGCCAGATTCTGTCTCAGAAAACAAAACAAAACAAAACAATACATATTTTGGCCGGGTGCGGTGGCTCACGCCTGTAATCTAAGCACTTTGGAGGCCAAGGCGGGCGGATCACCTGAGGTCGGGAGTTCGAGACCAGCCTGACCAACATGGTGAAACCCCGTCTTAAAAAAAAAAGAAATACATATTTTATAGTTCATCTTCAAAACTGACATCTTGACTTCTGTAACTTTAGCTTTTGATGGAAAATCAGAAAGTAAACAGAATTTAAATACAATTAACATACTGTGCTTCACTGCATACTTTATGCAATGGTAATATCTGAAATAAAATGACACTGTTGTGCAAACTGCTATAGGTAAGACAAAATTATTACAGCTTTGCTCAAAACTCATCCTTTAAAACATAGTATCATCAGGCACGGTGGCTCCCACCTGTAATCCCAGCACTTTGGAAGGCTGAGGCAGGCAGATCACGAGGTTAGGAGTTTGAGAGCAGCCTGACCAACATGGCGAAACCCCATCTCTACTGAAAATACAAAAATTAGCTGGGCACGGTGGCACATGTCTGTAATCCCAGCTATTCATGAGGTTGAGACAGGAGAATCACCTGAACCCGGAGGCAGAGGCTGCAGTGAGCCGAGATCGCGTCACTGCACTCCAGCCTGGGCGACAGACCAAGACGCCATCTCAAAAAAACAAAAGCAAAGCAAAAAAAAAACACAATATCAAGATGACTGAAGAGCAAGTTTTTCTAACAAAATATACATTTATAGAATTAGTCATAAAATTATAGAAAGCAGTAGGTACATGCAAATAGGTACATGCAAAAGAATCAAGCAGAAAAACAGAAGTTCTGACAAAGATAAAGCAAAAAAACTGCAAAAGTGTATTTAGAATGATGGCTCCATATTCTTAGTACTCAGCAGGAAATCTGGGAAAAGATAGAAGTCAAATTCAACCCACGACAGTTTCTGGAAGTACAATACAATCCACTGACTCATTCAATATGAGGTATATAAAATCAAAGTTAGTAAGGCATAGGTCAAAGTGCCCCCATTTCCACAGGCACCCTGAACAGATTAATTCTGAGCACTGAATGATGCCTATATGTCACACATATTTTCACTTTTGTAGCACATGGAAAAATTAGTTATATATAAAATGAAGAGAAAAAAAACAATGAATTCTTCTAAATACATTATTCTTTATTTAAAAACTGACAGCCAATAATAAACACTTGGGCAAAACAAAATATGTAATAAAAACAACTTAAAATGTTGGTAAAATATTATCCAATTCTATTAAGTAAGTTGTAGAAAGAAGTGATTTAAAGATGTCAATTCTTACTTTGGTACATGTAGAATAGAAAAAAAAATAGCAGTCTTCTCCTTGATTAGGCATGCCGGGTAGAGTCTTAGATCAGAAGTGGCTTTTGGTAACAAGCCACTGCTTCCTCAAAGCAAAGACCAGGCTCCAAGTCCTCGTGAAATGGGTTTAATCTTCCAAATGACAACTCAATCACAGAAATTGTCTTTCAACTGTAATCCTAAAGTGAGGAGACAATGAATTAAAATATTTCAGGTAAATTCTTCCTCCTTCAAATCACTATGGCTAATGAGATCATATTGTTAAAATCAAATTTTATTAATACAAACTTGCTTATACAGAGCCTTGTAAACACACTGATTGTGAATACTATAGATTCCCATCTACAAGGTAAAATTTTGGCTAGAAAGGCCATGCCCTTCTTTCTTTTACATTCTCTATAATGCTTTTTACATGGTTTCAGCATTGTAAATTCAATAAGCATTGTTAACTAAAGATCTATATTTTATTTTTAATTATTTTTAGAGACAGTGTCCCAGTCTGCTGCCCAGGATGGAGTGCAATGATGTGATCACAGCTCATTGCAACATTGATCTCCTAGGCTCAAGTGATCCTCTCACCTCAGCCTCCCCCAGGTAGCTAGGACTTTAGGCACATCCCACTATGCCCAGCTAATTTTTTAAATAAATTTTTTGTAAAGACAGGATCTTGTTATGTTGTTCAGTCTGGTCTTGAACTCCTGCCTCAAGCAATCCTCCTCCCTTGGCCTCCCAAAATGCTGGGAAAAGGTGTGAGCCATCTCACCTAGCCTGATCTAGTGTGTGTGTGTGTGTGTGTGTGTGTGTGTGCGCGCGCCTGCGTGTGTGTATTTGCCTGCCAATTTGAGTCTCATGACTCTACATACATTTTAGATTATTAATGGAACTTAGATTAACACAAGACACTTGCTAACAAAATCTGATAAAGTAGAATGTTTCATCTAAATGAAAAAGTTCAAGTATTTTCACAAGCATTTTTGTTATTTCAAAAGTATATAATCATAACTAAGTGAGAAAACCCTGTTTAGCTATCTGTAAGAATAACTAATGAAACAATTACCTCTGAAAATATCTATGGGTCTAGCTTACATTAATGAAGATGACTAGAGCTGTACACCAATTATAAACAAGAAGCAAACAAAGTCTTCAGGGCTTTCCATAAAATAGTGATTCCACAATAATAACAAATATTTTCTCCCCTAGTCCATGGCATACCCTGGTCCCCACACCAAAATGTCCAAGCAAGTTTCTACAAAAGCAAAAGCGTGTAACAAGAGCACATAAGAGAATATAGAAGGGCTTTCCACAAACTTATACACCAGAAGATCAGGTTTCAGAAACAGGGATCTACAATTTGAAATTAAGTCAAATTCAATCATATCTCCCACTAATAATTCCTAATGCAAGAATGGCATACCATGATGAAAAGTCACCTTGATGTTAGCAAACTAGCTTAGGAGTAAGAGTCTGACACTAAACATGTACCCACATCTTTAAAGTTTACATACCCTTCAACAAACAATTCCATTTTCTAGAACTTATAATAAGATAAAAGTATTAAAGGTAACAATGCACAAGAAATGTTATCACAATCTTGTTTTACTAACAAAACAGGCTGGGTGCGGTGGCTCATGCCTGTAATCCCAGCACTCTGGAAGGCTGAGGCAGACAGATCACTTGAGTCCAGGAGTTCGAGACAAGCCTGGCCAACACAGCAAAACCCCATCTCTAAAAAAAAAAACAAAACAGAAAAATTAGCTGGGTGTGGTGGGGCACACCTGTGATCCCAGCTAGAAGGGGGAGCTAAGGCACAAGAATCACTTGAACACATGAGGCAGAGGTTGCAGTGAGCTGAGATTGTGCCATTGCACTCCAGCCTGGGCAACAGAGACTCTGTCTCAAAAAAAAAGAACCTAAATGTTCAAAAAGTGGAGACCACTTTTTCTTTTTTTTAGACAGAATCTCTCTCTGTCGCCCAGGCTGCAGTGCAATGGCATGATCTTGGCTCACTGTAACCTTTGCATCCTGTAACCTTTGCCTCAAGCGATTCTCCTGCCTCAGCCTACCAAGTAGCTTGGAGTACAGGCATCTGCCACCATGCCCCGTTAATTTTTGTATTTTTAGTAGAGACAGAGTTTCACCATTTTGGTCAGGCTGATCTCGAACTCTTGACCTCAGGTGATCCACCCGCCTCGGCCTCCCAAAGTGCTGGGATTACAGGTGTGAGCCACTGAGCCAGGGCAACTATTTTTTTAAAATTATGATATATGGCCAGGCACAGTGGCTTACCTATAATCCCAATACTTTGGGAGGTGGAGGCTGGTGGATCACTTGAGGTCAGGAGTTCAAGACCAGCCTGGGCAACATGACAAAACCCCGTCTCAACTAAAAATACAAAAATTAGCCAGGTATGGTGGTACACACCTGTAGTCCCAGCTACTCGGGAGGCTGAGGCAGGGAAACTGCTTGAACCCAGGAGATGGAAATTGCTGAGTGAGCCGAGGTCACACACTGTACTCCAGCCTGGACTCTGTCTCAAAAATAAATAAATAATAAAAATAATGGTATATTCACATAATGTGACAATATATAGCCATTACAGAGTTTCATACCAGAAAGTGACTGCTGCTGTAAAAAAAAACAAAAACAGAAACCAAAAAAAATTCTAAAAATATGTAAGTAGCTTTGGTATTGGGTTATGGGTGGAGGCTGGAAGAGTTTTGACGTGCTTGATAGAAAAGGCCTGGAAGAATGGAAGAAACTGCTGCTAAGTCATACGAACATTTAAAAGTACTTAAGGTACTTATGGTGAGGTCTCAGTCAGAAATGACAATCGTGTTATTGGAAACTGGAGGAAAGTTTATTCTTTTTTTTTTTAGATGGAGTCTTGCTCTGTCACCCAGGCTGGAGTGCAGTGGCATGATCTCGGCTCACTGCAACCTCTGTCTACCAGGTTCAAATGATTCTCCTGCCTCAGCCTCCCAAGTAGCTGCAATTACAGGCTTGCACCACTATGTATGGCTAATTTTTGTATTTTTAGTAGACACAGGGTTTCACGATGTTGGCCAGGCTGGTCTCGAATACCTGACCTCAGGTGATCCACCCGCCTCAGACTCTCAAAGTGCTGGGATTACAGGCATGAGCCACCACGCCCAGCTAGAAAGATTATTCTTTTTATAAAGCGGCAGAAACCTTAGAATTGTGTTCTGTTGGGCAGACAGAAGAATTTGAAAGCAATGAGGCTGGGCGTGATGGCTCACGCCTGTAATCCAAACACTTTGGAGGCCAAGGCAGGCGGATCACCTGAGGTTAGGAGTTCAAGACTAGCCTGACCAACATGGTGAAACCCCGTCTTAAAAAAAAAAGAAAAAGGAAAAAGAAAGCAATGAACTTGGGTTTTAGCTGAGGAGATTTCTAAGCAAAGTGTGGAAGGAACAGCCTGAGCTTTTCCTGCTGCTTATAGTGAAATGCAAGGAAAGGGATATACTGAGACAAGAACTATTAAGCAAAAAGGAGTAAAGAATCTGAACTTGAAGATTTGGAAAATTCTCAGCCTATCCATATTGCAAAAAAACAAGAATGTATGCTGTGTAGAGAAAACAGTATGGGTGGACAACAGTTGCTTGGAGATAAGGTGTGTGCCTAGATTCAGGCAACCATCTTAGCAAAAATCCTGCCAGCTTAAAATGAAAGAGACAGACATGTACTGAGGGCACATGATGAGAAGACATACAACTAAAAGATGACCATGTGCCTGGAGTGATGCACAAGCCAAGGAATGCTAAGGATTGCCAGCAAACACCAGAAGCCAGAATGGGTAAGAAAGGATCATTCCTCTACAGGATTCAGAGGGAGTATGGCCCTGCTGAAATCTTTTTAGACATCTCACCTCAAAATCATTAGACAATAACTTTTGTAGCCACCCAGTTTGTGATACTTTGTTATGGAAGTCCTAAGAAACTAATATAGATTACAAGCATAGTTAAATGACCTTTGACAAAGGAGCAAAGGATAGTCTTTCCAATATGTTACTGGAGCAACTGGATATCCACATATAAAAAAACAATTCTAGACACAGACTTCACATTTTTCACAAAAAATAAAATGTATAACAACTTAAATATAAAAGAAAACCAATAAATTGGTTTTCAATAAAAACCATTAAAATTTAGCCAAGCGTGGAGGTGAATGCCGGTAATCCCAGCTACTTGGGAGGCTGAGGCAGAACTGCTTAAGCGGAGATCGTGCCATCGCACTCCAGCCTGGACAATAAGAGCGAAACTACGTCTCAAAACAAAATAAAAAAAAGAGGGGGAAAAACCCATTAAATTGGAGTTCATTAAAATTAAAAAGCTCTGCTCTGTGAATGCTCTGTTAAAACAATGAAAAAGCCGCAGGCTGGGAGAAAATCTTTGCAAAACGTGACTAATAAGGTCTGCTAAACAAAATATGTAACTCTTAAAACTCAAAAAAAAAAAAAAAAAAAAAAGAAAAAAGCCCCCAATTCAAAAAGGCAAATGATCTGAACAAGTACCTCACCAAAGAAGATTTTTATAGATGGAAAATAAGCATTAGAAACCCTGCCCAACAAAATATATCATTAGGAATTGCAAATTCCTTTTTTTTTCTTTCCAAGATATCGAGTTTCACTTTTGTTGCCCAGACTGGAGTGCAATGGCACAATCTTGGCTCACCGCAACCTCTGTCTCCCAGGTTCAAGTGATAATCCTACCTTATCTTCCCAAGTAGCTGGAATTACAGGCTTGTGCCACCACGCCAGGCCAATTTTTTGTATTTTTAGTAGAGATGGGGTTTCTCCACTTTGGTCAGGCTGGTCTCGAACTCCTGTCCTCAGGTGATCCGCCCACCTCGGCCTCCCAAAGTGCTGGGATTGCAGGCATGAGTCACCGCACCTGGCCACAAATTCCTTTTCTAATGGCTAAAATCCATTCAGAAACAGTGGCTCACACCTGTAATCCCAGCACTTTGGGAGGCTGAGGGGGGTGGATCATTTGAGGTCAAGAGTTTGAGACCAGCTTGGCAAACACGGTAAGAACCTGTCTCCACTAAAAATACAAAAATTAGCTGGGTGTGGTGGCACACGCCTGTAATCCAGCTACTCAGGAGGCAGACACAGGAGAATCATTTGAAGCTGGGGCAGAAGCTGCAGTGAGTAGAAATCATGCCACTCTACTCCAGCCTGGGCAACAGAGTGAGACTCTGTCTCAAAAAAAAAAAAAAAAAAAAAAAAAAAAAAAAAAAAAAAAAAAAAAAAAAAAAAAAAAAAAAAAAAAAAAAAAAAAAAAAAAAATTACAATAGCTAAAATCCGAAATACTGACTGCCCTAAATGCTGGTAAGGATGGGAAGCAACAAGATAGAAGTCTGAAAAAAGAAAAACCAGGGAATAGCATGCAGCCAATAAAAAGGAAGAAGATCACGTCCTCTGCAGGGACATGGATGGAGCTGGAGGCTATTATCCTTAGCAAACTAATGCTAAAATAGAAAACCAAATACAGCATGTTCTCACTTATAAGTGGGAGCTAAATGCTGAGAACACATGGACATACAGAGGGGAGCAACACACATTGGGGCCTATCAGAAGACAGAAGGCGGGAGGAAGGAAAGGATCAGGAAAAATTACTAATGGATACTAGGCTTAATACCTGGGTGATGAAATAATCTGTACAATAAACCCCCATGACACATATTCAGCTGTGTAACAAACGTGCACATCCTTCACATGTACCCCTGAATTTAAAATAATAGTTAAGGTCCAGTGCAGTGGCTCATGCTTGTAATCCCAGCACTTATGGAGGCGGAGGTGGGTGGATCACTTGAGGTCAGAAGTTTGAGACCAGCCTGGCCAACATGGTGAAATCTCGTCTCTAACAAAAACTACAAAAATTAGCCAGACATGATGGCACGCACCTGTAGTCCCAGGTACTCAGGAGGCTGAGGTGGGAGAATCACTTGAACGTGGGAGGTGGAGGTTGCAGTGAACAAAGATTGCACCACTGCACTCCAGATTGGGTGACAGTGAGACCGTGTCTTAAAAAAATCAAAATTTAAATTTAAAAAAATGGATATCCGAATAATTTTAAGACATATATGCAACAAAGGAAAAAGTTTAATTAAAAAAAGTCACTTGAGGTCAGGAGTTCAAGATCAGCCTGGCCAACATGTTGAAACCCCATCTCTACTGTCAATAAAAAAAAATTAGCCAGCTGCAGTAGCCCGCACCTGTTATCCCAGCTACTCAGGAGGCTGAGGCACAAGAATCGCTTGAACCCGGGGGGGAGAGGTTACAGTGGGCCAAGATCATGTCACTACACTCCACACTAGGAAACAGAGCAAGATTCTGTCTTCAAAAAAAAGTTTTTAAGGGGATTAAAAGGCTTAGAATCAATTTTAGTCCTGAAATCAACATTCCAAGAACATATTTGAACTGTTACTGATTTCAGGCAGACTGGCAACAAAGTAATTGAAACAATGAAATGGCAGCTATGAAATGCAAAGACACAGCAGAATTTACAATTTTTCCGGTAACTGTCTCCTTTTTCCTTTTTTTTGGAGATGGAGTTTGGTTCTTGTTGCCCAGGCTGAAGTGCAATGGCACTATCTCAGCTGACTGCAACCTACACCTCCCGGGTTCAAATGATTCTCCTGCCTCAGCCTCCTGAGTAGCTGGAATTACAGGCGCCCACCAACACACCTGGCTAATTTTTTGTATTTTAGTAGAGACAGGGTTTCACCATGTTGGCCAGGCTGGTCTGGAACTCCTGACCTGAGGTGATCTGTCTACCTCAACCTTCGAAAGTGCTGGGATTACAGGCCTGAGTGCCCAGTCCACAACTAATTTTCAAATCAGTTTATGCAAAGTGCCCTCAAAGTTGGGCGGAGTGTGGGGAAACCGAATCCCGAGTAGGTAACACTCCATTACTAAAGTTTCAACAGAAAAATTCCTTCATAAGATCTAAGAGCTACAATGTAAAACAAGAAAAAGGAAATGAGAGGAAGAAAATGCAGAAAAGTTCCTTTATATATCATCTTTACACGCTGAGCTTCTATAGCTTTCACTAGGAAAAAAACAAATATAATTGCTATTCAAGAAAATGGTGTTACATCAACTAATGGGCAAAACAGCCAGCTAGCATTACCAGAAGCTGCAATTTTCGTCTCTGATAAAACAGACTTTAAAACAACAAAGAACACAAGAAACAAAGAGGGACATTACATGGTGGTGAAAGGATCAATGCAACAAGAAGAGCTAACGATCCTAAAATATACGCACCCAATACAGGAGCACCCAGATACATAGGGCAAGTTCTTAATGACTTACAAAGAGACTTAGACTCCCACACAATAATAGTGGGAGACTTTAACATTACACTGTCAATATTAGACAGATCAACGAGACAGAAAATCAACAAGGATATCCAGGACTTGAACTCAGACCTGGAACAACTAGACTTAACAAATATTTACAGAACTCTCCTCCCCAAATCCACAAAACATACATTTTTCTATCACATTATACCTATTTTAAAAGTGACCACATAATTGGAAGTAAATCACTCCTCAGCAATTGCATAGCATTTCACAGGTTTAAATAAAAT
>PVKP010034140.1:0-12882 GCA_004027715.1 Plecturocebus donacophilus | reverse complement strand
CCCCTTATTCCTTCCTGTCTCCATTGTTAAGCACAATTATTGGCATAAAAGAGGTTTTTAATATAGCCTGGGCAATAAAACAAGAATCCCATTCTCTCTCCCTCTTTCTCTTCCACTTTCTTTCTCTCTTTCATTCTTTTTTTTCTTTCTTTTGCTGTTTCTTTCTTTCTCCTTTTCTCTCTTTCTCTAAAAAAAAGAAAAGAAAAGAAAATGGTGGCTGGACGTGGTAGCTCATGCCTGTAATCCCAGCACTTTGGGAGGCCCAGGTGGTGGATCATAAGGTTAGGAGATCGAGACCATCCTGGCCAACATGGTGAAAGTGTCTCTACTAATATACAAAAAATAAAATTAGCCAGGTGTGGTGGCAGGCGCCTGCAGTCCCAACTACTGGGGAGGCTGAGGCAAGAGAATCGCTTGAACCCAAAAGGTGGAGGCTGCAGTGAGCTAAGATCGCGCCACTGAAGTCCAACCTGGCAACAGAGCAAGACTCTGTCTCCAAAAAAAAAAAAAAAAAGGCAAGGCCAGGTGCAGTGACTTATGTCTGCAACCCTAGCACTTTCAGAAGCCAAGGCAGGAAGACCACTTGAGACCAGGAGTTCAAGACCAGCCTAGGCAACAGAGAGACCTCATCTCTTAAAAAAAAAAAAAAAAAAAAAAAAAAAAAAAAAAAAAAAAAAAAAAAAAAAAAAAAAAAAAAAAAAAAAAAAAAAAAAAAAAAAAAAAAAAAAAACCCACTCCAGCTTTTAAATGATGTTCCAGTGACTTTATAATAAATACTACCCCATGCAAAAATACAAAACAAAGACACATATCCATAAATTTTTTAAGTTTTAAAAGGAAAAACAGTATCCAGGTTGCCAAGAAAAACCTGGTTACTTTTATTTGATCTGTTTTTGAGATGTTGGATCGCTCTGTTGCCCAAGCTGGAGTACAGTGGCACGATCTTGGCTCACTGCAGCCTCCACCTCCTGGTTCCAAGTGATTCTTCTGCCTCAGCCTCCCGAGTAGTTGGGATTGCAGGCATCTGCCACCATACTGGCTAATTTTATTTTATTTTCTTCTTTTTTTAAATTTTTCTTTTTTCTTTGCTCCTTTAGCACTTGAAGGAGCTTCAAAACAATTTTTGTATTTTTAGTAGAGACAGAGTTTCACCATGTTGGCCAGCTTGGTCTCAAACTCCTGACCACAAGTGATCCACTGGTCTCAGCCTCCCAAAGTGCTGGAATTACAGGTATGAGCCACCGCGCCTGGTCAACCTGGCTACTTTTCAACAGAAAATAACTGAAAATATGAAGCCAAGAAAAATAACTGGACCTTTCTCAACCCACTTTCTAGTAGTTAATGTAGGAAAAAGGGGACATTGTTTTAAAATCTTCATGCTTTCAGCAAGTTTTAAAGGACATAGCATTGCTACAAATAACATGCCACTATCAAAAAAAGAGTGGGAAGAAAACAAAGCTTAAAAAATAAGAAAACTCGGGCGGGGTATGGTGGCTCATGACTGTAATCCCAGCATTTTGGGAGGCCGAGGTGTGTGGATCACTTGAGGTCAAGAGCTCGAGATCAGCCTGACCAACATGGTAAAACCCTATCTCTACTAAAAACACAAAAGTAGCCAGCATGGTGGCATGTGCCTGTAGTCCTAACTACTTGGGAGACTGAGCAGGAGAACTGCTTGAACCCAGGAAGTAGAGGTTGCAGTGAGCCAAGATCGTGCCATTGCACTCCAGTCTGGGCAACAAGCGCGAACATCGACTCAAAAACTAAGAAGGAATCAGGCGGACGTGGCAGCGCATTCCTGTAATCCCAGCTACTCAGGAGGCTGAGGCAGGAGAATGCTTGAACTCGGGAGGCAGAGGCTGCAGTGAGCCATGATCGTGCCATTGCACTCCAGCCTAGGGAACAAGAGCAAAACGCCATCTCAAAAAAAAGAAGAAGAAAAAAACTCAAATTTCCAGCTCCTACCCTCAAAAACAGATTTCAGTAGAGCAAAGAGCAGAATAAACATCAATATCAATAAAAAACATAACAATTGAATTACAAGCTATCACTGACAGGACATCTCCAAGAATCCAAAGCAAAAATGCCATCACATGTCACTATGAGGGAAATTGTATATGAAATAAAAATAATTCCACAAAACTCAACTTCTATAAATAGAAATTCTAAAAAGGAATGGAATTTGTAGAGATTATGAAAAAAACAATACAAGAACATTTCCCTAAATTTGATGGACTTGAGTCTTTAAAGGGGCCCATCAAATGCCAGGCAGAACTTTCTTTTCTTTTTTTTTTCTTTTTTTTTTTTTATAAAGATGGGGTTTCACCATGATGGCCAGGCTGGTCTTGAACTCCTGACCTCAGGTAATCCACCCACCTCAGCCTCCCAAAGTGCTAGGATTATAGGCGTGAGCCACCGTGCCCGGCCAGAACATTTCTTTAAAGGCATCTCTATTATATACAGACATGGTGAAATTTTTGAACACCAATGGTAAAGACAAAATATACAAACTTCCAGGAAAAATAGGACTGACAACAAAGGAAAGAAAATCACACCTGACATTATTAGACTTTTCATCTGAAACTCTAAATGGCAAAAGACAAAATGCTATTCAACCAGAATTTAAAGATTATGACCTTAGATTTAGAATTTCAAACTACATTTCATGGATAGTTCAGAATTTAGAAGTTTTTAGACACAAAAATTCTCAAAAAGTACACTACTTATATATTTGTACTTTTGAAAAATATTCAAAGAAGTATTCTAACTTCAGAAAAAGAATTTACAAAAAAACACTCAATAAAAGTAGAAAAAGAGACCAGGTGTACTGGCTACGCCCATAATCCCAGCACTTTGGGAGGCACAGGCGGGCGAATCACCTGAGGTCAGGAGTCCAAGACCAGCCTGACCAATATGGAGAAACTTCGTCTCTACTAAAAATACAAAAAATTAGCTGTACATGGTGGCGCATGCTTGTAAACCCAGCTACTCGGAAGGCTGAGGCAGGAGTCTCTTGAACCCAGGAAGCGAAGCCTGCAGAGAGCCGCGTGCGCCACTGTACTCCCACTTGGGCAACAAGAGCAAAACTATCTCAAAAAAAAAAAAGTAGAAAAAGAACAAAACAAGCCAGGCATGTGAGCCACCTGTAATCTCAGCACTTTGGGTGGCCGAGGCAGAAGGATTGCTTGAGCCCAGGAATTCGAGACCAGCATGGGTAACATAGTGAGATCCTTGTCTCTACAATAATTTAAATAATTAGCCGGGTATGGTAGCACATGCCTTTACTTCCAGTAAAGAAGTAAAGGAGTAGGAGGCTGAGGCAGAAGGACTGCTTGAGCCCAAGAGGTTGAGGATGCAGTGAGCCATGACTACCCCACTGTACTCTGATCTGGGCAACAGCAAAACCCACTTTCAAAAAAAAAAATTAGCAAGCCTGGGCAACATAATGAGATCATGTCTCTACTAAAAATATAAAAATTAGCTGAGTGTGGCAGCACGTGCCTGTAGCCCCAGCTACTCAGGAGGGTGAAGCAGGAGAACTGCTTGAACCTGGGAGGTAGAGGTTGCAGTGAGCTGACACCATGCCATTGCACTACAGCCTGGGTGACAGAGTGAGACTCTGTCTCAAAAAAAATAAAATAAAAGGGCCGGGTGCGGTGGCTCACGCCTGTAATCCCAGCACTTTGGGAGGCCGAGACGGGTGGACCACTTGAGGTCAGGAGTTCGAGATCAGCCTGGCCAACATGGTAAAACCCCGTCTATAAAAAAATAAATAAATAAAAAGTAAATAAATAAATAAAACACTACATAATCAAAAAGGTTTATTCTAGAACTAGGAATGAGTTAAGATTAGGAAACTCATTATATTTAATAGAGTAAAAGGGGTAAAGAACAAAAAAAATCCTGTAGTAACTAACTTTTGAAAGATTTCAAAAAGGAAAAAATGGTTAAAAAGTGAAGAAGCTGGGCACATGCCTGTAATCCCAGCACTTTGGGAGGCTGAGGCGGGTGGATCACCTGAGGTCAGGAGATCGACACCAGCCTGACCAACATGGAGATACCCTATCTCTACTAAAAATACAAAATTAGCTGGGTGTGGTGGCGCACGCCTGCAATTCCAGCTACTTGGCGGTCTGAGGCAGGAGAATCACTTGAACCTGGGAGGCAGAGGTTGTGGTGAGCCAAGACTGCACCACTGCACTCCAGCCTGGGTGACAGAGCGAGACTCCATCTCAAAAAAAAAAAAAAATTATCTCTACTGTATCGTATTTTGATTCTGTGGTTTCCTCAATATCACATCTTATCATCAATAATGAATATTTCTTGATATTTAATGAATAGGACATTCACTCAATTTTTTCAAAAGAAAAAAAGGCATAAATTACAAACATGTATTTAAAAAGATGAGACAGGTCAGGCACAGTGGCTCACGCCTGTAATCCCAGTACTTTGGGAGGCTGAGGCAGGTGGATCACCTGAGGTCAGGAGTTTGAGACAAGCCTGACTAATATGATAAAACTACATCTCTACTAAAAATACAAAACTAGCCAGGTGTGGTGGCACATGGCTGTAATCTCAGCTATTCAGGAGGCTGAGACAGGAGCGTTACTTAGACCTAGGAGGCGGAGGTTGCAGTGAGCTGAGATTGCGTCATTGCACTCCAGCCTGGGTAACAAGAGTGAAACTCTATCTCAAAAAAAAAAAAGCGAAAAAGAAAATCAACTAAAACAAACTGAAAATAATAAACATATAAAATCTACAAGAAGCAGTAAATTTCCTTCATGCCAGCAACAATTATTCAGATGATGGCAGAGTACCATTCACACAAAAAAAAATACATGGAGGGAGAAAATGAAGAAGTACGCAAGATCCACGTTAAACTAAAAATAAAACCAAAAAACTATGAAACTACTAAGGCACATAAGACCTGGATGATAAATAAATGGGATAGAGGATTAAATAAGTTACTTCTCCCCAAAATAATGCACATATCAAATGCAATTCAAGTCAAAATCCCAATGAGAGTTTATTACTGGAACTTGATTATAAAATCATCTAAAGCCGTTATTTAAAAAGGAATGGGAGGTCAAGCATGGTGGCTCATGCCTGTAATCTCAACACTTTGGTTGGTGGAGACAGGAAGACTGCTTGAAATCAGGAGTTTAAGACTAGCCTGGGCAACACAGGAAGACCTCATCTCTATAAAAAGTTTTAAAAAGTAGCTAGGAACAGTGGTGTTTGCCTGTAGCCCCAGCTACTCAGGAGGTTTTGGCAGTAGAATCTCTTGAGCCCTGGAGTTTGATGTTGCAGTGAGCTATGATTATGTCACTGCACTCCAGCCTGGGTGACAGAGCATAAGACCCTGTTTCAAAACAAAATAATCCAGTGCTTTTCTCCAAGGAGATGGAATTACAGGAGGGTTTAAGTTTGGTTATACTGTTTTCACCTTTCTTACCATGTACGTATATTACCAAAACAAAGAAAAAATATGGGCCAGGCACAGTGGCTCGTGCCTATAATCCCAGCACTTTGGGAGGCCGAGGTGGGTGGATCACCTTAGGTCAGGAGTTCCAGACCAGCGTGGCCAAGAGGGTGAAACTCTCTATACTAATAATACAAAAATTAGCTAGGCGTGGTGGCGCACATGTGTAATCCCAGCTACTCAGGAGGCTGAGTCAGGAGAATCGCTTGAGGAGGAAGAGGTTGCAGTAAGCCAAGACTGCACCATTGCACTCCAGCCTGGGGTATAAGAAAGAAGGGGAGGGCAGAGGAGGGGAGGAAGGAAAAGAAAAGAAAGGAAAAGAAAGGAAAGGAAAGGAAGAAAAAATATGTTTCCATGCCAAAACTAAAAGTTTGTAAACAATTATGTAAAAGCAAAAATGTCTGGACAATGCTCTTTTAATTTCTTACTGATCCATGAAAATTATCCATTAAATGACAATAATGTTCACCCCTTTCATAAGAAAAATGCCTGCTTCCCCACTTACATTAGCTGGTTGCTCTCAACAGGAACGTCTGTGTCTTCACTGAGTTCCAATCTATTACGCCTGTAGGTCGAACCAACACTCAATCCATGAATTAATAATAATGAGGCAGAAAAAATTTTCCTCCTCACATTGCCAAGAAAACCTCTCAGCCACAATTCAAACACAGCATGTGTTTTTAAAACATCTCCCAACTACTGGAAGATTAAGTCCATTCAAATAACCTTTGTCAGACTGGAGACAGCTAAGGTTAGTTATCTCCTCAAAAACAAAAAACAAAAAAAGAGTTCATTTAAAGATGAACTTGAGAGTCAAAGGATTATGAAAAAAGAAAATCCATCTTCCATAGCTGAACAATTAAAAAAAAAACAACAAAAACACCACCAAAATTCAGTAAGATCCAATCTCTGGTCTTCAAGATTTCTTGACCTATTAAGAAAAAAACAGAAACCTTCCCCCATCTTTATTATCTGTATAATAAAAGCATACTTGTATGTAAAAATATAGTGTTTTATGTATATAATATACACACAGATATATACTAACTGGCTTATACACACACACACACACATATACACAAATGTGTAGAAATAAAACATTTGGATAAGTTTCCCCTTTTAAAATACACTATAAAAGACTTTAGATTTGGGTTCATTATAAAAATAAAGAACTTACTCTTATACCAAAGTATCATGAAGTTGTTACACTAATTTTTTCCCAGCCCATAAAATAAAGACGAAGGCAAATCCTTACACATATTCTCAATATGTATAATATGGATGTATGTAAATATATATAATCATCATCATCATCATCATCATCATCATCAGGGAGTGTTTAACCAAAAACGATAGAAACGTATGGTAATAGAGTAACTACAGAGTGGTGCAGCAAGCTGTAGAAGGCAGAGCAGCATTATAGCCATTCTAAATTGGCAGTGTCAAAACACAGAAAGCTTTATCTAAGGGAAAATTTATTTCTTATTTTGTATCAACACCAGTGTCACTGGTTTGCTATTAAATATTCGTCCTGGAAAGGCTTGCTTATACAGCCTAGGTCCAAATTCTTTTCTAATAATGGCTACAGCTAAAAACTTTATATATGTACTCCAATTAGTAAAAGGGTAAACTTTTGGAGTTGAGATTTCATTTCACAATGGCATATTTACCATTTAAGAATTTTTTTTAAAAAATCAAAAACAAAAACAAAAAATCCTATTTTGATACATAGAAATGAGTTCTAAACTCTGAAACCAGCCCAGTAACAAAGCAATTTTGATTCTTATGTAATAAATACTACATAATTTCTAGGCTAAATCTTGCCAAATACTATCCAAGACAAAACTAAAATCAAAACTTAAAAAAAAGTGGACACCTTTTACTCACACTTAATACTAGTCAATTTTCCACGAATTTTTTGGGCAGGGAATATCCCCAAATCTAAAATGAAAAAAAGGAAAAATTGGGATCTTACATTAGTTATTCAGTCTGAAACTTTAATAGACTTTTACTAAAAGTCATCATTTTCTGGCCTCCTACTCAATCACAGAAACATACTTTCAGAGTAGAAAGGGATTTTAAAGATAATGAGATCAATTCACTCATCTCACCAATGATTCCTAACACATAAAAATATTGACTGCTAGTTTTCACTGAGAATTCAATGGCCAAAACAACTGCATAGTTAATACAGTATTATGGGTCATTAAGTATGTCCTTAAAAAGATTACCTAAAATTACAGAAACGATCTTTGGGAAATGTCTACTGGATTTTTCCAAGTATGCTCAAAGGGCTTTCATTACAATTTCCATCCAATCCTTTCCAATTCTTGCAAATGTTTTAGTATGTTTTTACCCATAAATTATTTTAAAGTACCTACACAATCTCTGTTATTTTTATATTATTTTATAAAGGTTTAAAACAGGCATTTCAAAGACTAAAAGTATATTTTCCTAATTGTTTTCTAATATTTCCCTTTTATGTAAGATCCAATTCTAAATACAAAGGGTAACACTATCACACTCAACAATTTGAAATTATAAAGCTGACCAGTATGAGGAGCAATTAGAAATTTCCAAATATAAAACAATTTCATGGGTTTTCTTTTTGTCAAGTTGTAATTAAGCAACCGAGTTTTTAAAGAAACAGAAAAACAGGGGCAGGAGGAATGCCAGCTTAGTGTACTTTTTTTCTTTCATTGATTTCAGAGCAATAAAATTTCCTAAGGTGGGGGAAATTTTACTTAAAACCAATTACTAGTTCAATTTATCAGGTAGAAAGGCTAAGGCCTTTCAATGCTGCACTATATTTGCTTAAATTAAAAAATCTTTTCTCTTTCATTGGTATAAGCAAAATTTTCAAGTGCTAGCTACATTGAGTTATAGCTATGAAATCTTTAAATTTAATCTTCATTTTATCAAAATTATATTGCCTCTGAGGAATTTTCAGCCCTTTCGTGATTTCATGTTTCCCCAGGTGTGTTTGTTTATAAAGAGTAATGATTATATTTAACAACTATAGCTATTAAGATATAGTAACACAGCAAAAAGTTGCCCATTTTAAATGGAGAAAAAGAAATTAAGGTAGTATTTCTTTTTCATTGCTTCGAACAACTTCATTCTCAGGATCCCAGCTCAGAACCAATGTAGAATAATCATAGTTAACATTTTTCAAGTTCATTTTCAGAAACATCAGCTGTTCTATATTGTCAAAGTCCAGACTCATGATCTGCTTTGGATGAAAGTGGCTGTTTTTGGTAAAGATACATTCAGATTGCCAACTACACATGGGGCAACTTAGATACTGGATGGCAACCTGGGTCAAAGCCGGCCATATGCTTATCTTCCTCTGCCAGTAAATTAAAGGGTCATCACCTTCTGAGAGCTCTGAATATTTCTCTTTGAAGTACTCATCCACAACTGCTATAGCAGAAGGGAACATGAAGCTTTTGCTTCCAAGGGCAATACTGTCTACAGCTGAGCTAACAACAGAACCTGAATTGGAGGTGCCTTCTTTTAGAGATGAGGTAAATGAATCAGCTCCTACTGTAACTGAGGGACAAGAAGCTTCTGAAGTTGGAATCTGGCAGATCTCTGGTGAAGATTCCATATAATTACAAACCTCTTCTGCAAGAATCTGCTTATAAGTTTCTAAATCAGCACCTTGAGGAAAAAAGTCTTCCAAACTGTTTTTAAAGCAAGGATCTAACAAAGTAGCCAAGATACAGGGCTTGGACTTAAGCATGGCACTTAGTAGGGTATCCGTTTCAAGTTTCAGAGATAAACTATCCACCAGATTGAGAGCCTGAGTAATGCCTCTGACTTGAAAATCTTCTCTGAGTTTCTGCAGGGAAAGGAGAAGATGATGGATTAAGGGTAGCACCTGATTCAATCCTGCGGTCTTCACACTCACTTTCTGGGTAGCCTCCTCAAATGGCTTAAGAATATCACAAACATATGTCATTAGAGTCCACTGAAGGGAGGTGAGCACAACTCCACTGGCTCTACCAAGACTATGGTGAACTGAATAGCAATGCTCCAAGAGCCATTTTAACATATAAAAGGTAGAAATCCAATGGCCAGTTTCATCCTGCTTCAAATTCTTCCAGGGAAGTTGGTGATCATTTTGAAACTCTTGCAGTATCTGACGGGCCTTGACCGAATGACTAAAATGATGACAGGTTTTCCTAGCAGCCACTAACATATTCTCAATGCTTTTGTGCTCACAAAAAAAGTCCTGAATGACCACATTTAAACAATGCAGGAAGCATGGCACATGGGTAAAACCACCGTCTTTGATTGCATGTACCACATTAGAGGAATTGTCAGAAACAATGAAGCTAGGGATAAGGAAATTTGGAGAAAGCCACAGACCAATCTGGTCATTTAATTCTTGTAAAATATTGGTTATCAAACAGTCTTTAGCCAAACCTGTAACACAAAGCACTGCCCACTTTCTAAAACTGGGGATCCTACCATTATTGAGAAAAGATGAAGTTTCCAAAGAGACCCAGTGTACAGTCACAATAAAATAGTCAGTGGATGGGTCATGGGTCCAAATGTCAACAGTCAGGTGGATCTTTTGGCTTGGAACATTCTCTAAAGTTAAGAAAATTTTTTCTCTGACACAATCATATAACTGAGGGACAGCCTTAGTGAAAAAGTAAGTCTCTGATGGCAACCTATAATCAGGGGCCACAATCTGCATGAACCTCTGAAAGGCTGGGGTTGAGAAGTAGTTGTAAGGATGCATATCCTCCACAATCATTTGGATAATTGCCTGACTTATTTGACTTGAGACTGGATTTCCACAACATGTTGTTTCTCTCTCCTGCGCATGCATCAGAGTGCCTTGCTCTGCAACAGAAACAGGACTTTCAGATCTATTTTCAACCTCTAATAAAGGAGGTTCATCTGAATCAGAGTCACTAAGGTCCTCAGCTGTTAAATCTTGGCTGCCTGTAGACTTTTCTCCATGCAAGGTATCACTCAAGAGATCACTTCTCTCGGTCTCAGCTTCCTCTAGTCCATCTGCAACAGCACCACTGTCTTTGTTGGCAACAGCCCAATGGATAGGATGTGTGGCTTGCAGGTGTCGTTGAAGTGTTGAAGTCCCTAGGTGGGACCCTGGCCTACCCCGGCTCACACTTCTTTTACATATATTACACACAGCTCTTGAGATGTGCTGAGGATCAGTATAAAAAAAATTCCAAACTGCAGATGTCTTGGCTCTAGTTCCAGGAATTAAAGCATGCTTGACAATGTTACTTTTGATGAGAAATCTCCCTCTTTCTGCCCTTAGGGCATCAGATGCTGACTTATCACGTTTCTTACCCATTCTATTATCATCTAATGGATCAGTAGGAATATATTCAAAGCTTCCATTGCTTCCAGAAGAGGGGGATAAAGACACATCCAAGGTAAAGTCCTCCTCTCCACTAGTGACTCCAAACTTGTTGGCCCTGGTCCAATGAGGTGAATGCCTTGCTTGCAGATGTCGCTGAAGAGTAGATGTACCAAGATGGCTACCTGGTTTACCCCTGCTGACACTTTTCTCACAGAGGTTACAAATAGCACGCCAGGTGTACTGGGGGTCAACATGAAAGAAGTGCCACACAATAGAGGTCTTGGCTCTAGTACTAGGTAGATAGATCTGTTTTTCTATATTGCTCTCAAAAAGACTTTCTTCATCCCGCTCAGAGTCATTGGAAGCTAACAAAGCCGGGGAATCTGCAACAGGCCTCCCAGATCCCAAATCCTTACTAAACTTTTTGGCAAGAATCAGTTTTTTCCGACGCCTTTTCCCCTTAATTCGCAAACCCTTCTTTCTTTTCTTTTTAGCAGGCTGTTTTGCCTCTTTATTCACTCCTTCTGCTACCATCTTTTCCTCTACCACATCTTCATCTGTATTAGAATTAATAGGAACACATCCCAGAATCCCAGAACCACTAAAAGTGCTGCATCTTCTGCCAGGAGAGAGTGAGGAAACTGGTACACTTAAAGTACATACACTCATTCTCTTTATCTCTCCACAATTTGTACCAGAATCTGTTAGTGGATTTATTACTCAAGCAGAAACACAGCTGTTCTTCTCTACTTGCGTTACCTTTTCTCCAATTTCTATGGGGAATCAAATTCCCATTGGACCAATAACTTCCAAGCCAGGTTATTTTTGGAGCAAAAGTGACAGCAATGGAGAACATTCCCAAACTCTTTCTTAGAGGGCTTTAAAGTCCCTTCCAATTTTCTAAGTTCTGAATTCAAATAGTCCAGTGTCCTCATGTTACAGAAGTGAACTGAGTCCCCTTTTCCCAGAGTCACAGAGTTGGTTAGTAGCAGCTAGAAGCCAGGTCTTCCAAATCTCAGATCCATGTTCTTTCTGCTTCATCAAAAATTGTATCTGCTTGAAATGCCTTCAACTTTTAAAATATATTTTTTATGATGCCTCATAATAGCGACATCAATTTCCCTGAATTCTGAAATTAACTATTTTCAGCAAATTTCATTTAAACAAAAACATAGTGCACCATTCAACATTCATCATTTAAGACTGTGATTTGCCAATACAACCCACAAAGTCAATTCTGGAAAGCTAACATAGACTCCACATACTGGTCACAGCAAATGCTAGTTGAGCCCTTTCAGTTCTAACTAAAGGTAATACAATGTCTTAAAATGTGAGTGGCTGGAAAAAAATGCTTTGAAAATAAAATTTTAAAACAAGATTAAATGCTGCATTTTCAAAGTACTGTTTGTATCAAGAGTTAATCCAAGTTTCGTTTTCAGATATTTTTAGACTGGAGAAGCTTTTACAGCCTGTAAGTAACTCACAAGTTGGACGCTATACGGACAGCAAAAAGTGAAATATGAACTTTAAACCACTTCCATTTCTTTTCGATTGATCCCCCCCCTTCCCCCAATACCTACATACATTTACCCTAAAAAGCATCGCTATCTCTAGTTCCACAGCCTCCTTCTCAAGGTCCAGAACCAAGGCCTGGAAGATGTCAACAATATAGGCCTTCCCCATAGGAATCCGCACCGATTATGGGAGTTTAGGGGGTGTTCTTCAATACGGTTTCACCAGTCCTACAAGGAGAACGGAAGTGTCCCTGTTGCTCTTGACTCCGACGCTGAGGGCCGGGGGTGGGAGTGTAATGAGGGTGGGGAATGAGTGTAGGATACCGGAATAAGGTCGGTGGCTTTCTGTATGTGGAGTTTGAGACAAGCTCCAAAGTAGTGGGACCCTGGAGAGGAATGAGAGTTGGTAAATTCAGCGCCCGGCACTCAGTCTGATTTACGCAGTGAGGGTCTGCTAAACTAGAGAAACTGTTGCCCGGAAGAAAGCAATCGAGTGTCAGTCCTCTCTCCGGGATTGGGGGAACAGTCGGCTTTCAGGG